>KN880757.1:0-23638 GCA_000934385.1 Cylindrobasidium torrendii FP15055 ss-10
TTTGATCCTCTGTTACAAGCCCATCACCTTCGGACCAACCACGGACACGACGCTATCCCGTTTCCAGTGCTATTTGTCGCCCTTGCCGACGAGATGTACGAGCTTCTGGCGAGTGCTGTCCTCCATAGGCACGCTCTGGGAATTCGCACGCCATGCGTGGCATTTTCGCACGATCCTCTCAACTGTCAACTTCGAGCGATGTGGGCCTGGTCCGCGCCCCATAAGGATCATGAATGTGTGAGTGTCTCCTACTTGACTTTGGCGATCTCTAATATTCCATTTTGTCGGTAACAGCTCGATGTGCATGTAGCGCACGCACCCTGGTCAGTCACGGCCTCGCACGAGCTCGGAGTCTTCGATATTCAAGACAAGGACTCTGCAACAGGCCTCGCGATGTATCTTCGTTCTATCACAACACCGCTTTACATGGATGCCACGGATGTAATGGTCGAGGTGCCTGCTATCTACAGCAACCTGATGAAGGACTCAGCAACTTTTTGGCGCGTCGACCAGAATCGATTTTTTCACAAGCAGCACGATGGCGCCGAAGGAATCATTCGATGGCTTTGTGATACAGAGTGCGTGTAGCGATTCCCGCAACGTTCGATCCTGATTCTTATTCCAGGACTTTCTCTGAGAGCCTGTCCTCCCCTACCTCTATCTGGCCGCAACAGTACGTGGGGTGATCCGTTGTCAACATTGTTTGCTGATACGATACAATATAGGGATGAGCATGGGTATGTCTGTATAGTTGTTTCTATCATTGACTAGCTTACAGAGCACAGGGATGAAGATGAGGTGTACGTCTGTCTGTTTGCTCAATTCTTCCGCTCATTGTTTCCCCAGAGCCGTCAGCACAACCGCTCAAACCGATACTACAAGGCTGTGTGGACTACATCATCATCCATGATTTTGTGATGACCTGACCCGCATTACTGCAGCGCGGTGGCCAAGAATTCTCTTGCATGGGCTGAGCATTATCTTGCGGAGTGGAGATTGTAGGTGACGAGCTGCGATACACTGCACTCGCTCATACGTTTCGTCTAGGTCACACGCCGAGATCGTGTTGTATGTCTCCATTGTTTGTCCCTTGATATGGGGTTAACCTGTTACAGTGCCGACCCTTCTCTATTTTCTGCAGAACAGTATGTCCTTGGACTTCCTAGGCGTTTTAATTCTAATTTGAGCAGAAGTGAGTACTACCAGGGAGCCTATCTTGACCCAGACACAGCGTTATCCCGCGGAAATCGCGCCTTAAAGTGCTATTTCCCGCCTCCTGAGTTCCCAGACAAGGATGCGACTCCCGAGCCTCTCAAGATGAGCCTTGAATATATTCGACGCGCCCTCCCACCAAGTGGGAATTTGGTAAGCACCCCAATGACTATGTGAAAATCCGTGCAGCCTGACTGTCCCTCCCGCAGCCACTGACGCGGATGAACCAGGTCACTTTGCCCGTTCTTCCACCAGAAATAGTTCTGGATAATGAGGGCGACATTGGAATACCGTTTGATTCATCAACGGTACGATGCTGTGTGCTTTCAAGCTATTCAACCACTCATTGAAATCCAGCCCGAGGATATCCAAGCATTTCTCAACTTTCGCGCCGCTGCACAAGTTGAAAATTGGGTTCGCATCAGCCTGAATATGGCACCTATTTCGCCGTTGGACCCTGCGATGACGACGTACCTCATGCGCAACATTTCGACATTTTCAAAGGTCTCTGAGCTGGCTAAGCAAGCAAATATCACGGCTGGCCCCAGCGAAGCTCTCTACCGAGAAATCTTCGATCTGATCTTTGGCGCGCACGGCGACGTAGACAAGGTCTACAAGTGGTAAGCCAGTCCGAAGACTTTCTTGGCAATGATTTTGACTAGTCGACACAGCTTTGGGCAAGAAGTATTCACGGCCCGCCAGCGTTATTTTGATGAGCAATACACACTCGCAGATGAGAATCTTTCAGCTGATTCTATCTCGGGGTTGGTCGCATACCACAATCACTACAACATTGTGCAGAGCGTCAAGTCTCTCCGCGAGAGCGTTTCGTTCAACCAACTGACGACGCCACTCGGGGCTTCTGCCTCAAAGTGCTTTGATAGCATGGAAAATAATTTTATAGAGCGCAGCAGGGATTTGACGACCAGAGGGGCTTGTTTGATCAGTGACTTTTGCGATTTCAAGAAACATTGGGATATCGAGCACAACGACAAGGCTCTCAGTGCTGCCGCCCTTCAAGCGGTCACTCTCGACGTTTCCAAATGTGATGGGGTGCTTTATACCCCTTTGCCCATTGAAATGAGCGCGGATGACCTCGAAACTGTTTCCTTATTTCGAAAGGCATCTCGAACAACTGGTTCAAGTACGGCTGCGCCGCCTTCGAGGCAGCGCCCACTCCCAAAACCCTTTCGGGAATCCCTTGATGCACTCATCGACGACGTCCTACCCCCAACGGCAACCCGCGAAGATTTCCGAGGGCAACTCAGATTGTCGGACAACAGCCCGGTTCGCAGCCAGAGTCAGCATTCAGGCAAGCTTCCTGGTACGTTAGAACCGTTGATGCTGAGCGTTCGGTTTCTGATTATTTAGCAATATGTCTTCCGCTTGCATTTCTCGAGATCAACCAGAGTGACGCTGATCCAGAGAAAGGAACCCTGCAGACTAACAATCTTGTCATGGCATGCCGATTTTTGATTTCACTTGGAATCTATGACTTTCCCGTCTTTGGGTTTTCAACCTCTGGCTCACGCGTTCGCCTGTTCTGTGCATGGGCAGAGACTCCGGAGCTGCAAATCGCCACCGTGCGAGGGGACTATCAGCTTGACAAGGTGGGGGTCGGGATTCATTGACTGCGACATTATGCTCATAACTGACCTACATGGTTTATAGATCCAGTCGAAGATACTTCTCGCCGACGCAAACTGTCCCGAGTGGGATATCAGCAAGCCACGGGATGCCATACGACTTGGCCTGTTTCTCCAGCATTTGCGCACCACGCACAGAGATCGCCTCGAGGAAAAATTTGACGAAGTGAAGAAGGAGGTGTCGGAGTCGTGGAAGCACAAGGATAGCTGGACGCCGCGAGAGCGCACGCTTCGTGAGTGGAAGATGAGCCAGCAGAAGGAAGGTATAGAATACAAGGAATGGATGAAGAAGGTAACGGAGGCGTGGCCCGAATTCTCCAGACTGCAGGCGCAAGTTGAGCAAGCGCAGGGAGCGGTGGACGAAGCGAATGCGGTATTGGGACAAAGCGATGATGATAATAATTACTGGTGGTGATTCTATATACAAAGATAATGCACGACATGCTTCTATGTATACCGCACGCTTTACCATCCAACCCACTGGCCTTTGCCGTGAGCTGTACCATGCGGCGAATGAGTCAAACCCTGCTATCTTCTCCTGGGGGACCTGCAGTACGGCACGCCTGGCTGGTAGGTCAAGTCGTTTGGTAAGTTCTGAGATGCCGTTGGAAGAGACTGTCCAAATGGGAAAAGTCCCGTCTGAGGGTCTCGAGATGAATTCTTGCACATGAGCTTACACATAAAATTGCCGTGCTAACTTATGCTTGGGACTGTGCTAGTAGCTACTTACCAGGAGCATTACAGGGTGATCGAAGGAATCGATGCGCCATCATTTCTGCCGCACTTCCTACTACCATGTCCAAGCGTTAGGAACCCATCCGTTGGACGACTTTCACGAAAGAAAATCAATGCCGTGGATTCGCGCTATGCTTTGTATCAATGCAGACATCGAAGTGGAGAAGAGACAATAGCTAATAGGTGTGTCTCGAAAAGTTTTTAGCACGACCACAAGCCGACATTTGTGGATGTAGGCCGCGACAGTGCCTTCGACACATACAGACGCGATTCAAAACCATCCCCAATCTTACCAGATGCACAACTGGCCATATCGTCTGTCCTAGGCAGTCGCCGTCAGTTCATGGATCCATTCGATAACTCTGGCTTCCTCTGCGGCGCAGCGAGCGGTACAGAGGGATCAACGCGTTGGATCGTCCCGGCCCATCGAAAACACATCGCATTTCGCAGCTCTTGATAGGCTTTGCCGAATCAGCCTGGCGCGACTCCACGCTCTTTGGCGCTGCAACCCAATGCCCGCGCTCGTCCGCAGCAGGTGGCCTATAAAACCCCGCTGTTCTCGTCGCTGTCTCCACATGTTCATCCTGAACTTCCTCCATACGTTCGCGGCCGAGATGGTCGAGTCCATCAACTCCTGCTCGTCACACACCACCAAGAGTGTATCGTCCTCTATCTCGTCCTCGGCATCATCTATCGCATCGTCTATCTCGGAATGGGACTGGGATTGGGACACCGTTGATGATGAGGTAGACATCCAAGAAGAAGAGGTCGCAGCGCTATCCAACCTGGTCATACAACGCCCACAATACCCTTGTTTCGTCGTTCTCGAGGACATACCCTCTATACCCCAGCACAATCCACGAGGAGGGCCATTACTACCAGCGTGGAGTACCGAAGTCGCCCCTGCAAGAAAGGGCAGGAGGCGGCCCAGGCCTCGGCCACTCATCCAGTTATAATGACCTTTGAATGGGGACAATCTCGACTTGTGGCATAACCCTTATGTATCATCATATTTCTCTTGCTGTATCTATTATACCTTTCCCCTCCACCGCCAATGAAGACCCAGCCTGACAACAGGTCACATTATACCCTCAATTCTCTTCACACCAGACCTTCGTTCATCCCGCTACATGGGACATTGTTCGTGGCCTTTTTGTCATCGACAATCTTTGCAGACAAAGACTCAATGCAGCGGCAGACTTATAAACTCGCAAGATTCTGAGCATTTTCTCCACGTCCAGCAAGATGCCCTCCATGTCGCAACGCCGTGGCCGACCCATCCGGATTCCACCCCGTATCATCCTTACTCCTCCACCGACACCAGGCGCGTACCCCGCCCTCCACGTCGCAGCCGGTCTCTCGAAGAAGCACCACGGCGGAAAGGTTATCTATGACCCTGGCGTGGAATGTAGTGGCTACGACGCCGACGAGGAACGCTCAGAGCCCATCTACCGCCTGAACGGCACGACCCGCCGTGGTCGTCACACCGCCGGACCTTTGTATGGTCTACACGATGGCGCATCGAACTCGGACTTGTCGACGGCAAAAGTACAAAATGCTCAGAGGGTCCAAGTGACAGAGTATGCACTCACGGACTACCCGAGATTTCTATGGGCAAGGAGGGAACCAGAACATGCCGAAACCAAATTCACTATTGTGGCTCCTCCCGTGAATCCGACGAGCTCTCCCGTTCCAAGAAAGACATCCATCACATCGACATCTCCTTCAACGATCTCTTCTTCTAAAAAGGGAGTTTATGCTCTAGCTCGCGACGCTATGGTCTTGGCCTCTGCCTTTGTTGATGCCACTGGCCAGCCCTGCGTGCCATCCCCACAGGACATGTATAATAAACCGGAGCAAGTGCCTCAATGGAGCTTCAGGCGTGTTCGGTCTGCGCTGAGGACCGCTGGACTCAACTTGCGTGGACGCTGAGAATATGGGGCGTCAATTTGATGGACATAGGTGTTGGGGCGTATTTATTACCTACGAACTGGTTCGTAGCATCGTGTAATGCTAAGATAAAGTTAAGGACTTTATGTCCGTGTCCACAATCATTTGCTGTACGTAGTAACTTAAACATATGTTATCACGCTCCTTGGTCTATTGTACATATCACGGTTGCGCAGGAAATAGCCACTTTGCTCTTACTCTATTGTTCTCTGCAATAGCCATAGCATGTGTATATGCTATATCCAACCGTAGTCCTCGGTTTGGCCGGCGTGAGAAACAATTGAATGACACAATAGTTATATAAGCTCGCAGGGAACTAGATAGGCCTCTGCAAGTTACCCACCTACACTCATCATGGCATCCACGTCTTCTCCTGATATTCGAACACGCAAGATTTCGCGTCCACAGCGCCTGCGCCGTAAGAGCGACTGCTGCGGCCCGCCTCCCGCACAACTACAACCACATCATCCCGACGTCCCGCCGGTCCCACCACTGCCGTTCATCACGAGCAGGTCAAGCAAAGACAGTGAAATGTCAGTAAAGACACCTGTGGCTCGTCTAGAGCAGGGGACAGTGATTATAAGCGTGAGCCAGAGGTAAGCAGCTTGCATACAAGCCCGGAGTTGGCGCCCCAAGTCCTCATCGTGGGTCACAGAATGGCAGCAATATATCGCTCTGCAAGACGAAAGCTCTCTCGAGGATCATGATAATTGTCCAAACAAAATGGACCTGATAGAAAGCCCGTTGAGAGATTTGTTTGACAGGCTCGAGTTGAATAACTCCGTAGCCTATTTGGACTTCATTGACTTGTTGTAAATGTATTCTGTTTCTTGGAGGTCACAGAGATTAATCGTACCAGCGTGTATATGTTTGTGGTATTCTATTATATACATGCAAAATAAGCGGATATTCCTACTGAGCCTCAGGCTCGAGTGAGTAGTTGTGAAGGTGATCGCGGAAGGCGGGATCGGAGCCGGTTGATGATGAATTGATGGCGCATCATAAATGGTCTTCCTGCTTTCGTAAGTATAACACCAAAGTCAAACGCCCCAAAATCAATTTCTAAATATCACAAAAGATTCAAGCCTCAAGATTTAGATTCCCATAGTATTTTCACGCTGAGTCGTAACGTAACGTAAGCCCCCATTGACAACAACAAGGCTGACAGTTTCGAGGCCTGGTGACTAGCAACAGCACTTTTTGTCCATACAAAGAACAACACTCCACAGTCCGCGTGAGGTGATTGTGAGTATAAGTAGTCTAGCTTTCTTCATTGTCTTTCCACCAACGCCGCCTCAGTCAACCACCCAAAGCAATCTTGGCCCGCAATCTAGTGCTTCTACAATGCATCCCACAAGAACATCCGTCGAGACCTTTGCCATGCCTCGTTCTTTGCGTCGACATTCATCATACTTTATGAGGCGTCAACATAGCCTTCAAAGTGATTCTCAGGTAAATAATCCACTTATTCACTTGTGGTATTAGCGATGGTTGACGAGTGACCTCAAGCTCTCTACGAGCACAATCGAGAGCATCTACATCACTGCTGTTCCGCTGTCGGAATCATCTTTGGCATCTGAGGCGTGTGCCACTGGCACTGCGAAGCCGCGCGCCACAAAACGGGCTCGCTCCCTTAGTGCACTTCTCAGGCGCTTATTGTGTTTTCAATAATGGGATGTATATGCATTAGACTCCATTACATACTTTTGAAAAGTGAGTTTAATGAATCAATGTGTGTTTTCTTAGCATTATGAAGATATATGAACACCTGATTGCGAAGCCCGTGAACGATTCAGAGGTGAGTAGCAGATCTGTGTCAATGTCGAGTGAGTAGCCTCAAGAAGACTTGTGCTGTGATGACAAACATCAGACCAAGCTTCGAAGCTTGAAGCTTGCAGAAGCTAGTTAAGTACTCAGACGCCCACAATCAATGATCGGGAAGGCGCATCAGCTGCCGATCGGTTACTGACCTTCTGTCCTCTGACCTTCATGTACACCAGTGAGTCCTCCGTCGGGGAAGATTTCGTGGAGTAACAAAATAATTTCGCAAACCCTTACTCCACCGCGTGCGACTCGGGGTCATCTCGGACGCGCAAAAAGTCAACCTCGAAGCCATTTTCGGCCTGATCCTTTGTCCTCGATACTTCTCCCGCATGGCCCCGTAACTACTTTTCTTCTCGGTACGATGCTGTGTCTAAACTTCTATTCTGCATGCAAATTAGCACCAACAACGTTCCCACGCTGGTTGCGGGGTTAAAGGAGTATAAAAGGACAGTTGCACGACTTCTTGAGCTATTACGCCCATTACAGCCATGGCCTCTAATTTGCCTGCCACAAGAACAGACATCCCTCAGAGCCCCAGCGGCTCTCGGCGCTCATCCGACAGCTCACAAGTGCTGCACATTCCACCTTCACCCAAGTACCCGCCACCTCTGCCGCCATCGCCACTGTCGTCCATATCATTCGCTGGTTTGAGCTCTCGCTCGAATACACCCACGAGCATGACGCCGTCAACTACGATGAGATCGTACACGCACGATCCACCACCACCAGGACCGCATCACTACAGGCCACAAACCTATGATGACTGGCTGGCTGTCGCGCAAAAAGACGGTCCCTCAGCGGCAGGTCGAATGCCCGCATCAGGCCGTCTGGTGGATGACAAGTACAACCACATCCGCGCAAGTTTACCTCCGGCGCGACGATGCCAGCGCTGTACACATGCCTACTATATAACCCAGGCGGACGGGCTAACGCGAAACGGAAATACACTCACGCCTTGCGACTCTGTGGATGCGACATTGGAAGAGTATCTCGATGGACGCGCTGCACTTTCCTTTGTCGATTCGCCCGCGGACACGGACGTCCTGATTTCCACGAGATGTCCACGATGCGATGCTATCGATCCTTTTCATCCAGTGAGCAGGGCCCATGTCTCTCATATGCGACGAGGGAGCCAAGTTTCTCCAGCTAAGAAGGGTATTTTGAAGCTCAAGACCCTATTTCGGATACCAGACTAATTGAGCTGGTGTGTACTACGGTTGTAACACATGCCGCAATATATTTCTTTGCCAAGAAACCGGAGAATTATCTTCGACGTGTTCACCTTTTGCTGGCAGTATGCCTGAATTTCGATGTTTCTCCCAGCAGCGCCCGTTCCCAGTTTGTCGAATTAGCCCAGCATTAGCCAGTTGCAGACCGAGATTCCAGCTGATCGAAGTGAGATGAGAGTGAGCATGCCCCTCCGTCGCCAGCAGTGGTACTGGGATCCGGGCTTTCAATAACTCGAAGTATATTCACTTCGACGATTCCGTCCATTTCACTTCTTTCACAATCACAACGGCT
Organism: Cylindrobasidium torrendii FP15055 ss-10; assembly: GCA_000934385.1. Taxonomy (NCBI): domain Eukaryota; kingdom Fungi; phylum Basidiomycota; class Agaricomycetes; order Agaricales; family Physalacriaceae; genus Cylindrobasidium; species Cylindrobasidium torrendii. The sequence goes on from KN880757.1 coordinate 8,889, forward strand.
TCTCGCAAACATGTTCAGAGAACTACGAACTATGCACCAACTTTGGTTGATTGATTCCCGGCAATAACAGGAGATTCAGTCATAGAGGTGACCCCCATCGATGTTGATCTAGTACGGGACCAATGTGAGTACAACACATTGGGCTGCAAGAGAGAGAGGGCGTACACTTTGACCCGCGTTGTAGCGACTATCCTTGGATGCAACAAAGGAAATCACACCGGAGGAGGTCTTCAGGCTCGCCAAGACGCTTGAGCGGAGTTGCCTGCTTCCACTAGGTGCGATGTTAGTTATCTCTCAACGAAGATAATCGTGTACCAACCAATTTCTTCAGCCCTTCTTCCAGCCCGTTCGCAGCTAAGTACTGGTGAGCGATGATGTGCAAGAGAACCTACTCATCGCCGTGATAGTAAGTCGGGGGCAGTATGCGTTTACTGTGACACTGAACTGACCCCATTCTTGCGCTATGAGCTATGTCAGCGACGTTTGCCACTGGGGAATCGAAGAGTGGGTCTGCCAGCTGATTTTGCGAACAGGGAACTTCATCGCGCTGTATCCAGCAGTCATCGCCGCATTTCCTTCCTTCCCGGACACAGAGAGTCAGTCTTGAAATTGAAGTAGGACAGACTCGGAGATGCAAACGTCTCCCAGTGTTCTGCTTGATCGTCTGCTTAGCAGCCGCAGTAAACCAACAAAAACGGTTTATTACCTTTCAAGTTTCCTCATTTGAGCGACAGATCGCGAGTCTGATCGAGAGGTGCCAACCGGTGACCGGTGACCGGTGACAAGTTACAACTCGCATCGCTTGATGCGAAGCAGAACACGGTCTTCAAGCTTCAAGCTTCAGGCCTTCAGGCCGACTCAATTTCAAAAGTTTCTCATTTTTGATATCAAAGGGAAATTCTGTATTTTTTTTGAAACTTACGCAGCCCTGGCAGCAACTTGGAAAACTAGTCGAAACAGACGCCTCCATCAATGTTGAGCTGCGCGACCGATGTCAGCAAGTACAACGTTCGGCGTTGACCAGTCAGAACGTACGCTTTGGCCAGTGATGTAGCGACTGTCCTTCGACGCGAAGAAGGAAACGACGCCCGAGATATCCTCAGGCTCTCCGACCCGCCTCAGAGCAGCCGTGGATTCCCACTAGGTAAACAATGTCAGTGTCGCTTTCGGCAGTGTCTTTCCATGGGACGTACGCCCTCTTTCATCCCAGGTTGTATGATATCCTTGACTTGATACTATTCAGCTTGATGCGGGGATAGTGACACAAATAAAACCTACTCATCGCCGTCAAGACAATGCCAGGACAGTACGCGTTTACTGTGATTCCGAACTGACCCCATTCCTGAGCTATGAGTTCCACATCAGCGACGTCTGTTGGGTGTGACATGGACAGGCAGCTGACCTGCGGACTGAGTGAGGGCGCGAATGGAAAACTTTGTCGCGCTGTATCCAGCAGTCAGTGCTCCGCCTTTCTTTCCAGCGACAGAGGAAGCGCCTAACAGACGACGATGTGAGTCCTGAAAAGAGCGGGGGGAAGGCCCAAGTACCTATGATTCGTCCCCCGGTGTTTTGCTTGATCATCTGCTGGGCAGCCGCAGAGTAGCCAAACCAGCAGCTTTGGAAGTTGACCGTCATGAGGGTTTCGACTTCTTCATACGCGACTAGCGGTGGTTAAAGGTGAATTATCATGATGGACTTGTTATAAGAGTGGTACGCACCATCCAGAACACCCTTCAGCTTGCCGCTCATGCCCGCATTGCAGACCATCTACCCCGCAATGAGTGTCGATTCCATCCCTCAAAATCATGTACGCACGACGTCGAGACTCCCAAAGTGCTCGACACAAGTTTCGACCATGCCATCGTTGACAGACTTTTCGGCGACACAGCCGGCGTAAACGGCAGCCTTGACGCCAAAGGTGTTGGAAATCTCCTTGACGAGTTCTTCAAGGACTTGTTTCTTCTGTGGAATGTCGTTTAACACGAGATTGAGACCGTCTGCTGCCAAGCGGAGAGCAATGGCACGACCAATGCCCTGCGCGGCGCCAGTGACAATGGCATTCTTGGGTGTGAAGTTCTGGTAATCTAAGGTAGCCATAGATGCGACTGAGGAAATTGAGAGCGATCTCACGATAAATAGCGTGCATATATACTCACAACCTAGGACTCGGAAGTCTGGATGTCATCTTGCTTGTAATGGTATTGTCTATCATGACTCGCGCGCGGCGTGTCTCCCGAGCCATCCAAGCACGCCAAGACCGTGCAAACCGTCTGCACTTGACTTGTAGGCGAACAAGAAACCTGTCGTATGTAGTGGGCAGACTTAGCTTGCTACTACTGCCCGTGGTCAACATGCATTGCAATACTGACTCGGTCGGCTCCGTGGGGCGCAATGCAACGACCAGTGGACATGTCTTCCTTCTAATGTGCACTCACTAACACATCGTAGTATCAATTTCGTGCTCAAGGAGTCAGCGGACACGACTCAATGTCGGGCTTACTTCATTTGACTGACCAGCATCACGGCGACCTCGAGCGCATTTCAACGCATACATATAAGATGCAATCATTTCTTCTTTATTCACTTTGAGCCGCATTGGCCCGTGTTCTACTTGAGGAGAAATGTAATAGAATTAGTCGAAATTCACGCCCCCGTCAATGATGAGCTACGAGACGAACGTTAGATGGACGGTGATGGACTGCCAAGGAAAATATGGACACACATTCTGGCCAGTGACATAGCGACTGTCCTTCGACGCGAAGAAGGATACGACGCCCGAGATGTCTTCAGGTTCGCCCAGCCGCTTCAGAGCACATACACCTAAATACTGAGAAAACACCGTCAATATTCAGCCCAGCTTTGGAAGATATTCAGCAACGAAACTTGTTCTTTTTCAACGACCAAGTAATCAGCTAGAACATTGTCAGCTTCATGGAGTCATCTAACGGATAAAGCGCGCACTCATTGGTGTTGAAATCATTCCTGGGCAATATGCGTTCACGGTGATACCATACTGCCCCCATTCCTGTGCTGTAAATTTGTTGAAGCGACGCTCAGATATTGTGTAGATGCCAACTGACCTGCCGACTGAGTGAGGGCGCGGACGCAGAACTTCGACGCGCAGTATGGAGCAGCCATGGGATGGCTCTTCTTACTGGCAACAGAAGAGGCACCTGGAGGATATCAGCCATGAGAGCATCCAGAAAGTAAGGCAGCACACCAATGATGCGTCCGCCGGTCTTCTGCTTGATCATCTGCTGAGCGGCCGCGCTGTAACCTAGCCAGCAGCTTTTGTAGTTGATGTTGAGGAAGTTCTCGACCTCTTCGAACGGAGCTATACGTCGGGTTCAATGTCAGCTCGAGTAAGATGGGCAGGGAGTCGCGCACTATCGAGGATGCCCTTCATCGCGTAGCAGATGCCAGCGTTGCAGACCATCTGGATTCGCGGTCAGATTGTGAAGATCCCTCGTAACGGCGCACGTACGACGTCGAGGCTACCAAACTTCTCAACGCATGTCGCGACTATGCCTTCGTTGACCGATTTCTCAGAGACACTGCCGGGGTAGACGACAGCCTTGACTCCCTTGGTGGTGACCTCCTTGGCAAGACTGTCGAGCGCCTGCTGGTTTTTGGCGAGGTCGTTGAGTACGACGTTGAGTCCGTCTTCTGCCAGGCGGAGGGCGATGGCACGGCCGATGCCTTGGGCCGCGCCAGTGACAATAGCGTTCTTGGGGTTGAATTCAGAGGGAGACATGGATGCGAGGACAAGAGTCTATCTCGGAGGTTAGCAGGTATATATACCGAGTAGGACGACTCGAAGCTTACCAACCTGACGTTGCGCACGTAGCCACAGCGTCAGTGGCAAGTCTATCGGCGCACAACGTTCGCATCAGCAGCCATACGGTTGTCCAATCTCCACATTCGGCTTCCGGGCGAGCAACTACCTACCCATGGGCCATGGTCAAGACCGCTATCGACGATACTCCATCCGCGCTCTAAGGATAAGCCTAGTCAAAAAGGAAATTACTCCTAGTTCATTGAAGCTGTTTGAATCATTGCTTGTATTGGTCAAGTAGTATTGTGAGGCGTGTTTAACTGTACATGAAGCCACCGTCGACACTGAGCTAGAGACACAATTCTCAGCGACAGACATGTGAGGGCAAATGAGGACCTACACTTTGTCCTGTAACGTAGCGGCTGTCTTTCGAAGCAAAGAAAGACACAACATCAGCAACGTCTTCAGGTTTCCCGAGACGCTTTAGCGCGCAACCTAGTTCCCACTACGGGCACACTAGCCTCAGTATCGATGACTTATGAAGAGTTCTGTCAGCGCACCATGCGCTTGACTTCCATCCCTTCCTCAGTTTCCTGATGCTTTGCAGCTAGAGATTGATTAGGGTCGGCCTGCGGGACCGTGGACGACCGCAGCAACGCACTAAGCTCTGTCTGAATATACCCAGGGCAATATGTGTTGACTGTGATGCCGTATTGGCCCCATTCCTGAGCTGTGAAGATAGATAAGAAAACCATCGGATGCGAGGAGCGCGCCATACCTGCTGACTGGGCAAGCGCCCGCGACGAGAATTTTGTCGCACTGTAGGCAGCGAATATGCCTAAACACTGCTTGCCGACAGCTGAGCTAGCAACTAAGAGGACGCTCAACGTCACATAGTTCACGAAGGGGAAATATACGCTACCGATGATGCGTCCGCCAGTCCCCTGCTTGATCATCTGCTCGGCGGCGGCACTGCAGCCCAGCCACTGACTCTTGAAATTGACCTTCATGAGAGGCTCGACTTCCTCATAGGTTGCTGTATGGTATCTTCCTCAGCTTCAGGGATAAACGAAGCGATGTTTGACGCACTGTTGAGAATATCCTTTCCGGGATCGACAATACCTGCGTTACAGACCATCTGTCGGCTTATCAGTCGTGTACTCGCCAACGAGTGAGGTCTACACGAACGACTTCAAGACTACCAAACTCTTTGACACAGGTAGAAACCAAGCCATCGTTGACGGATTTTTCACCAACGTCGCCTGTGCAAGCGACGGCCCTGACTCCAAGGCTGGAGATTTCCTTGACGAGGGTGTCGAGCAGGTCCAGTCTCTCGGGGAGGTCATTGAGCACGAGGTTGAGTCCATCCGCTGCAAGCCTGAGGGCAATAGCGCGACCGATTCCGTGAGCCGCGCCAGTTACAATGGCGTTCTTGGGGGAAAAGCTAGAGGGAGACATGAATGCGAGGACAAATGGCAGGAGACCAGTAGGTATATATACCCTGAAGTGCAATAAGCTCGCTAATCACGTCTTGCCGGGGCGTTAGTGACAAGTCCATCAGCGCACAACGCTCGCACCGAGAAGTATGTCCAGCGTCCACGCCCGGTTCTTGGATCTATGCGGACGTCCACCCCCGCTCGTACCCATCCCAAGCTCAATGTTGCTGCAGATTCGAGGCGGCGTTCCTTGCATTGCTCGAATACTACAGCATGGAGAAGGCAACCACGTTTAACTGTACAGGGAACCGTCGTCGATGTTGAGCTTTGAATTTGCGCCTCCAACCTGCCTTTGAGTTTATCCCAAGATTTTCCAGGGGACGACGCAAAGCATTGGCACTGGCAGCAAGTTCGGTGGTGATCGTGGTGGTCGTGGTGGTGGTGGAAGACTGAAGTGTGTAGTGGCACATTGATCATTTTGATCATGTACATAGCTTCGGTAGCTTCAGCACAGGGCTTACAAGGGCTCGCGGACTGAAGTGATTCCATGTATATTAGCGTAGTAGATGAGATGTATACAAATGAGACGCAAGTGATACAGTATACTGTACAGATGACTATACGAGATGAAGAGAAGCAACGAGATAGATGCAACATTGTAGAATCCCTTGTAAATGCAAGAGTAGTGTGCAAAGACAGGCGACAGGCTACTGATGGCGGGGGCGCAATACGCGGGGTTCATCCGATGAGATTTCTCTTGCGCTTGTTGGCCAGAACAGCTGGAAGAGTCGCCTATTCGAAGTCCGTTCACGTTTCGAAGGAAGCGTATTGACCCGTGAAGCCTTGCGACCATGGCATTCTGGATCCGGGATTGACGTGCAAGGAGGAGTCAGAGGGTATCGGAGACGTCGAACATGAGCCGGTGGCATACTCATGCCAATGAATATAATGGTGAACAAAGGATCGTCCAGACAACCTGTGCCCCTCCAGGAGAGAATTTGGAGTCCAGATTTGTGTAAGACAACAATGGGCATTGCCGTCCTGAGTTTGAACAGTGGCAGGGATGCGTATGGATGGTGATGGACTGTAACGATGCCGGTGACTGGGTGCTTGATGAAAATAGGCGACTGGATTCTTGGGTCGACTACTACAGTGTAGCATGTACTACGCAGTTCTGCTACCTATGGACATCAGATGGCCCACTGACAGCATGAATTCTAATCAACGCACCTCGTCAAACCGTCGACACTTCTCCGGAGAATGTTTCAAGTTGTGCTCCAAAAGGTCTCGCGCGCTTTCTACAGTTGACTGCATGGGACGGAATATGAATCCCTTCTCGTAGTAGATTTCAGCTGCCTCGTTTTCCACTGTTGAGCAAGTTAGTCCATGTATTGGTACGGTGGTAAGTTGACAAGAGTGATTCCGGTTCCCATCACGCATCACGGAACATGATCGGCCTGCAGTTAAGACTTTAAAAGTAGTCTAGCTTGACTGCCGGCGCGTCGTTCCCGTTCACCCCCACCTTTTACTACATGTAGCGCTCACTTCAGACTCGCTCCATCAAGCATATTGGGGGTGTCGTATTACATCAGTCGGAGACTGTCCTCTCAATGTACGCGCACACAAAGTGTTAGGTCAAACTTCAGTGTCAAATTATATCACCCAAGGGCTAGGTAAAGGTGTGAATTACTCATCCTCTATTGACCATGTAATATTGGAAAGCAAAGAGAAACATGTCTAGCTGTACAGGTAGCCACCGTCGACGCTGAGCTAGAAACACAGCTTTAGTTACAAGAATAACAGGTTGACTGAGGGAGGACATACACTCTGTCCCGTAACGTAGCGACTGTCCTTCGACGCAAAGAAAGAAACAGCACTTGCGATTTCTTCAGGTTCCCCAAGGCGCTTCAGCGCACAAGCTTGCTCCCACTAGAGGTCCGTATACGGATTAGTACCGGCAACAACTTGAAAGGGGTACTCCCTCGACGTACAGTGTGTTTATATGCTCTGCCCTCCTCTGATCCCTCGAGGTGCTTCACAGCTAGATATTGATGAGCGTCAGTCAGCGCGAACACCATAAACACGCACTGAGTTCTGTCCGAATACATCCTGGGCAGTATGAGTTGACCGTGATGCCATACTGGCCCCATTCCTGCGCTGCGAAGAAATATAAGAAACCAGATGATTCGGCGAGTCACAAGCGCTACATACCTGCTGACTGGGTGAGCGCCCGCGACGAAAACTTTGTCGCGCCGTAGGCGGCGACCACGGCAAAGCCTTGCTTTCCGGTAACTGATCCAGCACCTAGAGAGCCTCAACGTCAGTGTTCGCAACGATTGTGCTGTGCGCTACCGATGATGCGACCGCCATTGTTCTGCTTGATCATTTGCTCGGCAGCAGCATTATACCCCAACCACTGGCTCTTGAAGTTGACCTTCAGGACAGCCTCGAATTCATCGTAGGTTGCTACATGGTGTCTTCATTAACTTCGGGGACAATCGAAGCGTTGTTTGACTTACTGTCGAGGATATCCTTGCGGACAGCAATGCCTGCGTTGCAGACCATCTGAAACTGTCAGCCGCATGCTGGCCACGGAGAGAGGTCTACACGGACGACGTCGAGGCTGCCAAACTCTTTGACGCAAGTAGAAACCAAACCATCGTTGATAGCTTTCTCGGTAATGTCTCCAGTGTAGGCCACAGCCTTGACACCGAGACTGGTGAGCTCCTTGATGAGAGTATCGAGCAGGTCGAGTTGCTTGGGAAGGTCGTTGAGTACGAGGTTGAGGCCGTCCGCTGCAAGCCTAAGGGCGATGGCACGGCCGATTCCTTGGGCGGCGCCAGTCACAATAGCGTTCTTGGGAGTGAAGTTCTTGTAGTCGGAAGGTGCCATTGAAGAGACTGGAAATGAGGAATCTTGGAAGTCAGCTGTCTTTAATACTGTGGGGACACCACCATTCCCCGCGAAAAGACGATTGACATCTGGCAGGTATATGAAAGGCTGGGTTGAGTTCGGGCGAGGGGCATTGACCGTCTTAAGGATGATGGGGTCACACCAAGAAGAAAGTATGGATGAATTCCCAAGGATCTAAAATAACGATAGTTCGGGAGGCTATATGCGCTCTGGTAAGCACAATTCACGCCTTTGAAAGGATGGACACGTACATTTCCACGCGTCTCGAATGCCAGCCAGTCCCCCGTGCCCAGTGGTAACAGCCCCATCTGTCGACACTTGTACAATCCAACGGCAAGGGTGAGAATGTTGCATGCAATATACACGAGTTTCTGTAGTAGGAGCGTCGCAAACGAATGCGGTGGTGCACCCGAGGGCGCGAACTGCGCGAACGCTGCATATTTATGAGTGAAGGCTGGCAGGAAGAATGTACCACGCACCTGCATTGATGCCCGCGATATTCTTGAACGGGCTGAACAACAACATCGCGACGATTCCCATGCTGAATATCTGCACGCCTGAGCCTGACATGTACAGCATAAACGCCTGCATGGGGAGAGATTTGGCCGGAGATATTGCCATGTCCCACGCCCGCTTCTCCTTGAGGGCGTCGTAGGCTGCTGGCGCTTGTCCCGCTGCTGCGTTCTTGTTGGCTGCTGCCTTGATGAGTGACTTGGAGAATCCTGGTGGGGGCGGGAGACTGCGCCATCTGCCTCGAGAGTCGGTATGCAGAAGGGATATTCGGCGCCAAAACGTACTTGGATGCGGCTTCAAGCGACGCGTAGTCGAGCGTGATGGACATGGTCGTGAAAGCAAAGAGTGATCGGATGATGCGCCATCAAAGCCACTCTTTCCTTTCCAACCATGAACACAAGGAAATCCAAGCATCTGCCATCCCGCAAAACATTCTGGCTTGCAACTACCTAGCAGCATTGCTAACATTCCTATGTGGTTCATCCGTGTATTAAGCTAGATTAAGGAGAAAATCTAAAGTAGGTACTAAATATTGTAGGTTAATAATCGGAATCGTATGCGAGAGTGCTCTTCATGCTGCAGGTCTCGGGAACTCCCTATCACTGTGGTACACAACCCGTACTCCACTGATCTCCCTGTGCTCCTTTGGTACATCGCGCTCTTGGTATATCGACAACAGCTCGATGGGCGCCCCAAGCTCTTGCATGTGCTGGATCACCACCGCAGGATCAAGGTTGTCTGTGTCCCAAACGTGCGTATGCGTCGCATGTAGGTATCTGAGTTTCTGCAGGATCGGCTCTTCGTTGTCGTCTGTGCTTCTGAGGAGCGTGTTGAGGACATACGGCCCTGCGATGTGCAGCGTCTCTATGTTCGGTGCAGAATGAAGAAAGTCGAAAATCTCATCTCCAAGCCCGGAGTATCTCTTGGTAAGGGACAAGGAGAGGTTCACGATGCCGTCCAATTGCGCGTCCTCGATGCTGACGCTGGTGCACGCCAGTGTGCGCATAGAGGGAAGATGAAAGTGGGAGAGCAGCCATGGAATTGTGATACTTGCCAGATCCCACGGCTTGTGGTCGGCATCCACGATGTACACATTGGTCAGTTTGGCGAGTGTAGAGGGTGCGACCTGGGTTATGCTCACACTCCCAACATCTCGAACGTGTAGGGAGCGCAAGTCCAACATACGCGTAGCGTGTCCGAGATTGCGCCCATCGCACCCATAGTGCGTAATCTGTGCCCACGGCACTTCCAACAGGTTGAGGCCATCACAATTCTCCTCCTCGAAGTACCGCAGGGATGGTGTGTCGAGGATGGTGTGGCCGGTCGGCTTCTTGCAAAATGAAACGGAAAGATGTGTAAGGAGCGGTAGACTCTTTCGGTTGAATACCTCGTGAAAGCGGTTAGGGAATGTTCGTTCGAATCGCAGGCATTTCCAACGCGACATAGTCGCTAGGAGCACTGGCAAGACTTGGGTGTTGTAGAGTCCTCTATCGGTTCGAAACGAGAGGCTGAGCAGCATCGGCTCCGACCGCTTGAAAACGAGCTTTAGTTGTTGAGCGAATGTGACATGTCGGGGATCCACAGCACGGAATCTCTGGACGTTTAATATGCGGACAGTGGACCAGAGACGAGGAAGAGAAAGAATGACGGCACGCCAGTTACTACAGACATGGGATATCGTCCACGGCGGTTGAGTGGTGTCGAACGACGAGTGAGAGGGGAAAGCATTATTCTTGAGGCCGTCGACAGAACTCCACGGAACGCAATACTCGAATATGTCGGCGAGGACGTCGTCCGGAAGGGCATGAACCGTGACCTTCGGACCAAAGCAGAATATCATGGTGGTAGGAGAGAAAAGTAAGAGAGTGGCTTGGACGTGGCCGTCAAAAGGGAAGCTCGATCCGCGAAATGTAGCAAGCCGTAATAAAGGCCAAGTACCCCACGTGGTCGACAACACAAAGACACAAACTCAAAGAGACCTCATTCTCTTCGTGTTGTCGAACAATGCCCGATGTGGCTTACTCACGAGACCCAGGACATTAATTATGGTAGGCCACGACGTTGCCCTACTATCTTTCCCGATCACCTACTATGTAAGTACTTTGAAGCAATGCATTCAAGTTAGCGTCCAAAACTCTTTAGAGGATCACAGCGGTCATGCTTTCATGGTCTTGCTCATCCCCACATATGTACTTAGAACTCCAGTGCTATGGCTCGACAGTGGAACGAGTGGCGGCATCAATAGCACGAGGCGCAGCCGCGGAGATGTAAACAATGGGCTTTCCTAATTCGGGCTTCGATGACCCGAGTGGCATTGGGTGCTGTGACGCAGACCTTCATGTCAGTGGAGACATTGGTCACACCATTCCTGACATATACAGTGACCTGTTTCTCAGTTCGTGCTCATAAAAGACTTCCAGCCTCCTCAATGTAGACGCAGAAAGCCTCAACAACCATACACACACCCACACCTATAGACTCGACCACGCACAAACGTTAACTCTATAACAACATGTCTGGCACCAACACCAACTTCACTTCTGGCTCGTCTGCCCCCAACAAGTCAACCGGCCAGTATCATTCGGTCAAGGGCACCGCTGTCGAAGCTATCGGAAACGCTACAGGCGCGACATCGTGGACGCGGTCCGGTCAGGAGGAGCATGCCGCTGGTGAGGCAGAGGTGAACGCGGCCAAGGCCAAGGGCTACGTTGAAGGAGCCGGAGATCGTGTATCTGGGAGGAAGGATGCCATCGTGGGTGCAGTCAAGGGTGATAAATCTCAGCAAATGCAAGGTGCATTCAATGATTGCTAACGCTTCTATTGTGCTGATAAATGTCGACCTCAGGAAACTACAAGCGTGACAAGGGCGAGGCGGAGCAGAACTTCAACAAGTGAATTGACCCAACGACTCTGAACTGTAGCTAGTAAAATAAATGATGTATCCGTATGAACTGTAATGCCATTGCAAAAACACGATTAGCCCAAACATTCTGTTGAAGCGAAGCACTTTGAGTACTCAACAAGATGGCCAAGTGCTGCGACGGACAGTCTCGCGTTCTATCATCGGGCCTCATCGACATCCTTGCCTCATCCAACGACCAGGGGACGTGATCGACTCTACTTTGATGCTCAACCACGACTAAGAACTATGACCACAACCCTGATTCTCCCAGTTGAGCGTAATTCTGTTGACCGCGACCTGTTGTAAGTGCAACACCATGGCCGGTATGGTTAGTTAACCATACTAACTTGAAAGCCCACAAGTTATACGTCCAAGCCGCCTAGGTTCCTAGCTAGGAACACAGTGCCACCGTCGCTCAAGACGCACCTCGACGGGCAGAGGTGCCCTCGATACTATCTCGGATGGCCTTTTGACTTGGACGATTTGGCCGACCGCGGTGTGCCAGACGCAACGAGCGCCGTCTTCAAAGCAACAGCGGCGTGGATTCAGCAGCGCCCCAAAGAGTGTGTATTCCTTCTCATGTCATATCTAAATTGAACCTACGTTCGCAGCTCGTCATGCCCTATAGGACCTCATAAGGCATTCATCAAATACGCCTATGAAATGGAAACGTGCCTTTGGTTTGTGTATATCACAGACAATACAGATGACACCAGCCTGGCGTATGCGCACGATGAGGAGTACTTGAAGAAGATGCGAGAATTATTGCCTGTGTTTGCCAACGATGAACTCATATGGATTCGCTCTAACGTACGCCGCTAACTGGGCCTCTTGTTCACTGCATAATCGTAGCATGAAAACGACGTTTTATCCGGAGTCTATCTGACATAGCCCCGTGAATTGGCGCGAACCTGTGTGTCGGTGGTGGATGAACAGCAACATTCTGTCAGCTGTTGTTTGTGATTTTTGTCAGTGAAGTCGCACGGATAGAGAAAGAAAGAAATCGTGGTCGCTCTTATGCTGGCTGGAAATCGAAGTTGGTGAACATCCCGCTGTGGTCTATCGTCTCTGCGAGATGCCAGAAGGACATCCAGGAGAGTATCGTACATCTATAAATTTGGATGTGATTTCACGGTGAATACACACCTGCACAGTCGATAGCAAGTCGATAGTGGCACTGGCTATGACGCACCATTACTTTGCCCTGGTGTACTTCACCCGCTTGCGCGCTCAGTGACGCTGCTTCACTTGTCATTCCCAGCTAACATACCACGACGAATGGCAACATAAGTCATAGCGGGTACTCCCACTCCGCATATACCGCGCTTTCGTACGCCTATCATGCGCCATCGCGCGAGTATATAAGAGCTTTGGCATGATGGAGAAAAATCAGAAAACCTAAACCACCCATCACATCACAACCCACCCACACATACCCACATCATGTCTGAGCCCAACCAAACCACTGGACAGTACCATTCCGTCAAGGGTACCGCCGTCGAGGCCATCGGCAATGCCACTGGCGCAACATCATGGCAACAGTCTGGCCGCGAAGAGCACGCCTCTGGCGAGGCAGAGATTGACGCCGCCAAGGCAAAGGGATACGTCGAGGGAACTGGCGACCGCATCGCAGGGAAGAAGGATGCCGTTGTCGGTGCAGTAACTGGTGACAAGTCCCAGCAAGCAAAGGGTGTGTACTCTCACAGGGTCATTCTGGAGCCCAGAACTAACAATCGGATAGGCAACTTGAAGCACGACAAGGGAGAGGCCGAGCAGGAAGTCAACAAGTTCTAGGGATCTTAGAGTCAGCGAAGGACACATGAATTATAATGTAGCCATAATCTCACTGTAATAACAACGTACTTGCTTCTAAACAAGGTAGAAATCATGCGAAAAGTTGAAGCGCTTGGAAATAGCCCATATCCCAGTTTCGTTGATCAGTAAGCATAGGCAGTTATGCGCCGATTTCTTTCTGATTTCTTTTGCTGAGAGGCTTAAGCTTGCAAGGTCAAGAACAAACAACGAGCGCAGTGAATCTCCGGAAGCACGGGCCGAGTCCGATGCTTATTCAGTGACATCCATGTCTGCGGCCGAGACAAGCGAGGAGAGAGTCATATTCCCCAGCGTTGTGATCCCAAATGAAGTTATCGAGGACAGCCCGGATGCCTATCTGTGGTACAGCGAGCCCTACGCCGGAGGTTACGAACTACGCTATGGCGCACTGGCGAAAAAGAAACTGAACGAGCTGGATGAATCCTACGTACGCTGGTGGATGGAGAATTCCCGGGTGCGTGGGAGACTATACCTCTGCAATGGTCTCTGATTTTTCTCCAGAGCCCTCGCATTCGAAGCGCGGCTAAAGCCTATCTGGATGGATTGGAGGAGTATGCGACCTCCCACTACGGAGAATTTCTGGTACCACATCGAAACAAACGGGTCAATCGTCAAGGAAAGCGCATAGACTTCTGCCGCGACAAGAAATCCTTCAACCACCTCCTACATCCTCGATACTCGGGCCTTCACGACAGGGTAAAGTTCCCTCCTCCTCTTCGCACAGTAGGATTTGTTCACACTCTCTGTGCAGTATCCTATCTATTTCAAGGCCGTCCAACAGTTCATTGACCACCCAAGCCATCATCTGGCAAGACGTGATATAGGGGAACATACTGGCCTCAGACCTGGCGACGCGCCATACATTCCAGCAAATGACAACCAAGACCTAGGATTCACTTATCGCCTCGGTGGTGTATCCCAATGTGCACCAGTGATTATGAATGGTGTGTCAGGTTAGTTGCAGCGTAATGGGCTTCCCTTATTTGTTTACAGGAACGTCCAGCGGGCAAAGCAGTGACGCCGATGAAGGGGATGAGGACGACAACATTTCTGCCAATAGGGATTCCGGGTCAGGTTAGTCCGACCGCTGTTTAACCCCAACCTGACCGCGACCGTGACCGGTTAGGGTCATAAAATTTTGAGATCGGTCGTAGAAGTAACCGGTTAGGGTTAGCAGTTATGGACTTTGCTCAGATTTTGAATAACCGCAACCTAACCGGTCTAACCGGTTATAACCGTTCTGCAGTTATGACCGGTCAGTAACCGGTTATGACCAGTTATAACTGGTCAAAATGGCATAAAACATGTGTTGGCTACACTCAAAGGTCATAGTCAAGCATATTGTACATCACTTACTTGACATGAAGTAGTGTTAAAA
>KN880758.1:0-23542 GCA_000934385.1 Cylindrobasidium torrendii FP15055 ss-10
CGTGCCGACCATTGCCGCCGGCTGGTGGCGACCTTCCTTTTCTTTCGAAGCTTGACTCGTACATCCATCTCCCGTGTTACATTGATGAGACATAGGTGCGCATACGGTCTATTTCGTCTTAGGCTAATATGTATAACCCATGGACAATTGGAGGATAATATTTTCGCATCTGTGTGCCTGTGGGCAATATTAAAGGACGCTACCTGGGATGGAACAATGAGGTCGCGACGGCTCAATCCAAGGGCCTTGGTACAAAATCTCTGTGCGTGGCAATCCCACCACATTATAATGTTCAAACTACTCAGGCCTTTGTCTACTAACATTACAAAGGTAACAAAGGCAGACAATGGGACTTCCGGGACAACACCTGCACACGCCATAAGGTCTTAGGAATAGCAAACTCGCTTAGCTGCGGGGCTCACTGCTACAAGGCCTTTGTTGCTGCATGTTAATATATATGGTCTGCTCACACGATTTTCTCATGCCGAACAGAACATGCATTTCCTCACCTGCTACGAAGGTACGCACATTCCCTAGCACTTCTTAGATGATTGGCTTACGCCCTCCGGGCTAATTACTAGTCGTTGCTGCAACATTGGTAGCTGTCTACCTTTCCACAGTTCCTCCCCCCGAAGAGTTTTCTATGGATGACTTCAAGCAAACTCGTATGGCAGGTCTATCTGTAGATGCTGCAGTACTGACACATATATTGGTTAGGAGATCAACTGACTTCGGCTCTGGGCAAGGAGACACCAGATGAAGGGATCGAAACCGCCGTATTGTTTTTGGTGAGTTGCCTCTCATTCACACAAGCGCGCGACATTGATGTTCAACAATAGAACGAGATTGAATTCCTGCTGCGTACGGGTTCCGGTGTTCCCCAGGACCGGTTAAGGTTCACTGCCCGTTTTGTTTCGCAGTATGCCCCTTCTCGCAGCGATTCCAGGACATTGCTGAACGTCAATACTAGTGCGAAAACTGGCCTTGTTACTATTCAAGAGACATATCCGGTCGCTAGTAGGAATGGCATCGCTTATTTCAATGCGGTCTTCGAAACTACAAAGGAAATGGCCGTGTTTAGATTCGGAAGCGAGCACATCACCCTCACAGACCTTGTATGTTTTCAGCTTCGCTCTTCGGGCCCTGTTCTCACCGAAGGTTTACTAGATCTGTCTGTTCAGGGATCAATTCACCTATCTGCGCAATGGAATGGAGCGTCAGGCGGGTATCTTGGGGATTGACCTGAGGGAGAAAATATGCGGCACTCTCGACAGAACCATCACTACCAATGTGGGCGAAGGAACCAGTGCGGTAGACTCCACCGCTGTCCATCTACCTACCGATGCGGGCCATGGATCCGGACCTATTCGTACCAAAGTGGTTCGTGCATCTCGCCGCCTTGGCCCATACTAGTTAGCTTTGTCCACCGTCACTTTGCTACAGTTTTAGACCTACTGATAATGCCGACGGATATCACTCGTGTCAAATTGTACATTCTGTATTTGCTGAGTTTTTTCGAGCCAAGTACTCAGTGCCAAAGTCAGCTTACGCGCAGCTTACCCAATTCCTCGTCTTTATTGTCAGATCCCGCCTCCAGTATGTACATCGGTGTTGTCTTCTGAGCTGCCATGACGGTTGAGAGAGTGGAAGAGGCGCGGACTCCATGCCGGGGAGTGTTGAAGGCAAGGCCACCGAGTGGCATTGTGGAGGCTATAGTTTAGAAACCCCTCGTGGAAGAGATGATGTGCACGGGGATGGTTTGAAGCACCCATACTGTCGTTCACCCAACCGGTCCACCATGATGCATGATGCATGAATGTGTCGTGCGGCAAGATGTATATTTCAATATTGAATGGCAGAATCTGAAGGCAGGGAAACAGATATAATTGGGGACTGGCAACATGTAATAGCATTCCTCATGTATCCACCACATAGCCCTGCTTGCTACGCATCTAAAGCCCCGGTGTACTGTTACATGGCATGAACCGCTGCACGTCCTTCAGTCCTTCGAAGGCCTTGCGCACTGCTCCCAGAGAGGTTAGGGCAAGTATGTGATTCCTGGCACCGTATCCTGGCGTAGTCCCATGTAGGTGGCGGGGCTTGAATGCTATGGTAGTTCCCACCGCCTGCTGGACAACTACACGCAGTGTACAGTCAACAAAGTTGGCTCCACAGCCAGATGGGAGTGCAGGCGAAGCTGTGCGTGCAAATACCCCCGCAAAGGCCCAATCCACCCATACTGGATCGATGTGTGTCCATGATTCATAGCCCACAGTCGCATATCCTTCCGGCGGGCACCTGTTTGCCAGTGGAAATGTGTATTCGGTGCCACCAAGATGAATAGTATATCCAGCACCTGGCTTTACATGTGCCGTAGCCATTGGCGGGTAGGGAAGGAGTGTGTCGTTTATTCGAGCAGTTACATCTGCCATAATCTCGGTAGGCATATTTGCATGCAGCATCGCCCAGAATATGGAGAGAGCGCCAATGAGCTCGATATCCTGGCGCTCGCGCTCATCATCAGGTGTCGATGGCTTCAGAAAAGATTTCCCGTAGTCCAGCTGGGGTTTGTGCCGTGCACCCATAGAGAGGCCAATCTGCGCCATTGTGCCACCGTGTGTTGGCTTGCAGGAGTAAGTAAGGGCGGAAAATGGTGGAATGCGTCGGACGTACACGTTGATTGCGTCGGCAGGTGCATGCTTCGTCAATGACCCTCTCCATTGTTGCAAAGAAGGGGCCCTGGAGCTTGCTCTCGCCTGGCACATCACGGAGAACAACCAGCTCGAGGACGAGGGTATCTGCTCGAGTGAGTGAGCGTATATACATGGGTAACGACTCTAGGGGCGCACTTCCGTCACGCGAGACAAAAATGGCACTAGCGTCCGGGGCAAGGCTGTAGAAGTCGTCTGTCGAGACATCGATATATCCATGTGTAAGCCGGCACGAAGAAAGCTGTGCTGGATGCTCAACCAGGTCATAGCACCGCTTGTAAGAACTGGATAGGGTGCAGAAAACAAGGTGGATGCTGTGTTTCTCAAGCATATGCCGTGCTGCACCCGCCTCGCCGAGCTCCTGTACTAAATCCTGGATCATGGCAGCCCCCAGTAGGGTGGTTGGCTGTGGGTGTGCGAGTAGAGAAATCTACAGCCGTTACGTCAGTGGAAGGGATCACTGGGTCGATGTATAGCTTACAAGCCTGCGCTTTTCTTGATGGGATGCCCGACCAGCGCTATGACGGGCATGCAGCCGACCAATCACAGGCCACAGGCTGTCCGTTATGGGTATTGCCTGCTTCGCACCAGCCAGGAAGTCTCCCCATACACCCCCAGCATAGAACGGGGGCATCTGCGGGCTACATGCTAGTAACCGCGCTATAATAGACATGTCGAGGCCCTCGGCGTCCATTATAACAAGCTCCTGAGCAATGCCATGCAGAAAGGCAACTACTAAGTGAGGGGACGCCACGAATATATCTGGTGCACACATACCGCTTTTACTCTTTTTCTTCCCCATGGTGGTGTGTAAGTGCGTTCTGCGATCGCAGCTGATTTTACAGCTCTTTTGCCGGTTTCTCGATCAATGTACAGCGTCGGCCAGCATTTCCATTACCATTTGACTTAGTGGTCTGGTACGGCGGCCCTGTGTGTAACGGGCATGTCTTCCTCCGCTGGATCAACCCTGGGTGAATGCGCCTACCCTACGAATTCATGAGACGGTTTTGCAGATTTTATGAGCTGACAGCTGCGGCTGACAGCCTTCGCCTACAGGGACCCGAGCGGCGAGTGACACGCGCTGACTCCTGAGCGCTGAGCGGGGGCGTCGAACGGCGGGTGCGTATTGCAGCAATGATGCAGACGCCTGTGAACACTTTCACGTAGGCTCGCTACCAGCCGTTTGACTCATCGACACCACGCTCATTTCTACGCCACTGCTCACTGCTGATCTTATTATAGACTGATCTGATCCTTTGATGTGATTTCGGTGATGGGCGCGCAGGGTGTCGATCGTCAACAGACCGTGCGCGCTCGACCCAGATGCCTCGCCCAACGCATCGCGATGGGCAGGTCTTCTCACCCACTCACACGAACGGTTGTTCTTTGGACACAGGGACTCTATTGCATCACAGGAGATCTAAGTTCAAGAGAGCCAGCAATGAAAGTGTTTATCCCATATTCGTCTGCCTGGCAGGGACTATATCTGTGATTTCTGTAGACGCCAGCGCAGCCTGTATCGACCTGGGAATGTATCAGTGCAGCGACATGAATACCAGCAGCTTACTCACTCCTGGACATACGGCGAGAAGTTGAGGGTGTTAAGATCAATGGCCGGGGCTACCTGCAGACGGTCGAGGGCCAGTGTATCCAGCCGCGCAAGATATGATTTCCGGTAGAAATTCCGAGGCAGGCCCAGCGGCGCAGGCGCATCATTCGTCCGACCTGTGTCAACGCGCCGAGCTGGCAGGGCCCCGCGCATACAATGTTCAAGGGTGCCACCACGGAATCGGTGCATAGCATAGAGATAGTCAGCATAATGGAATAACCGTGTAATCCTTGCGTCGGGATTCCGCCACATGGGCGTGAGGATCTCTGTGGTCGATGTCACGGGGTCCTCCTCGTCGTCGCTGGTACCACCGGTCCCCATTTTCCTTATCCAGGACAGGGCCCTTTTGGCCGAGGGATCCTGTATATGCCAGCGATACCCACAGATTCGGCGGTCGAGAAGCTACATGGACAGTGTTACGCCGTGTGAAAACCAGTCCATGAAAACATACCGACGCCTTGCGGGCCTTGGCATTCAGTGCAGGCTGATCCCGTGTGCGCGGGTGCGGATTTTTCGGGTGGTGGTCCTTGACATACTTGAAATATGTCGAAATTCGGCTGTAGAGCTCTCCTGGAAGTGTCCCAGCCGGGATGTATCCAGCATACTCTGATGATTTGAAACCTCTGACTATCAGTGCGCGCACATCCATGTTCCACCTTGTGCCGATGCTACCACTGAAGTCGATGCCAATAGTATCCATCGATGGCTTACGCCCACTGGGGTCGCCACGATTCCAGCGCTTGACATCCCGCTTGTGGGCACGGGTCAGTTTGAGCGAGCGTATGTATAGGTGTATGCCCTCCTGTCCCCTGCAGTGAGCATCACACGACCGACATGGAAGGTTGTGCCCCACCAGGAGCCTGTTCTTCGCTGATTTCGGGCCGGAGCGTGGTTGACTTGCTGCTGAACGTCTCGGTTTACGCTGGTTGTGAAAGAGTAAGCAGCAGATCCTCAGGATGCAGTCCTTCACTTACTCCTGGATATTTGCGGTAATACTCTGTGTAGTCCGTATGATTTACGACGGCGCTGCTGTCCGAGGCAGGGTCGTCCGCATCATTCAATGGGTCACCGGGCTGGCTGTCTTCGTCATGAAGTGGCCTTTCCACCACGATGAAACTAGGGGGGGGAGGCACATGCGGTGGACGGTCTACTTGACCTGGAAGTGACATGCCTGGAGAACATCAGCGCAATAACATCAGAGAACGCAGGATTCACTATGTAGATCAGGCCCCTGCATAAATGTGCCATCAGAGTCCCTGCGTCTTCGTGGGGGAACGTGGGTGCTTCTAGAGGGCCCGGGCACGCTCTCCGGCGGATTAGCGGGCGAAGCATATGGGCTCGCCGTATGAGATGCCTCGTGACCACGTCGTGTTATGGGTTCCTTGGGAACAAAGGTTATGACATCTGGTTCAATAGTGAGGCGGCGCATGCAGGATCGAAAAGACCGCAACCATTGTATCCACGACTTAGCCACTGCTGTAAAGTACCCCTGTCGAGGCGGAAAAACATGTAGCGTTCTGGTGGTGGTACTGGGCCGCCAGCTCGTGCGAAGAGTCAGAACCAAGTCGGCTGATAGGACGAAACCATACCGGACACCGTAGGAGTGGGTCTATCGCCGTGCTGTTCACTGGCTACAGGATGCCTTGTGGAAAGGATAGCAGGAGAAACACTGCAGGAAGATAGGGAAGAGGGTGCTGATATGGTTCAGAAGACTGAGCACCCAGGTCAAATGTACAGAAAGCAATTACCTATGTGGGGGTAGGGCGCCGTTCGCGAGGCTGCAGGCGTGGGATAGTCGTTGGTGGTTTGAGGCCGCACATTATGCGAGACTAGATGGCGAGGGACTTCATTGTATACAGAGACCTCTTCATCGTCTGCGCTGCGAAAAGGGATGGCGGACGTCACATTGATGAACGAAGGCGGGAGAGGAACTTGAACGGGTTGATCTGAGGTTATGCAGTCATCGAGTCGTGGCGACACAGCGATACATACCTGATGGACTGCCGGCTGACACAGGTAATGCCCTTTCAGCGGATGGTTCGGAGACCACACTCACTGCTTCGGTAAGAATATCAGTGTGTGGAGGCTCAAGGAATGATGCCGGCAGCGGGATAGAGGTATCAAATCCACTGCCTGTGACATATTAGGACATTCCGACGAAAAAAGCGGCGGTACATACCTCTGGAAGAGCGAACGGGCAGAACAGGCAGGGGTTGTTGCACTAGTAGCCGAGCACCCATGTCGTCGGCGACTTCCTCGATGACGGTCGCAAACGGTACACTGAGGAAAGTAGGCGGGAGAGGGGCTTGAACGAATGGATCTGAGGTCATCCAGCCGTCGAAGAGATCCAGTGTTACATACCTGATGGATTGTTGGCTGTCGCAGGCGATGCTCTCTTCGCGGCTGGGTTGGGGCCTGCATTGGCTGCTTCAATGAGAATTTCGGCGCGCGGGGGTTCGAGGAATGACACTGGCAGCGGGATAGCAGGATTCAATCCAGTATCTGTCAATTATGAGGCCATGCAAGCAAAAACAGCGACGGTACACACATCTGGAAGAGCTAACGGGCAGAACAGCCGGGGGATGTTGCACGGGTAACTGAGCATTGATGTTGTCGGTGTCTCCCTCGATAATGGTGGAAAATGGTGCATTGTAGAACGGGGGTGGCGGATGAGCATGAAGAGGGTGATCTAGTATCGTTCAGACATACATCCCCACACAGAGAGTACTCCATACTTGGGATTTTGGCGACTGGCAAGACCGTGGGTGTTCCCTGCTTGGCAACAAGGTCGGGCTCCATGTGCTCCTCCTGTGGTAGCACAGTGGCCGAGCGCATCGTATCTACATGTGTTAGCAGTTGTCATGTGAAATGGCGAGGGAACTCACCAACAGGACAGCCAACAGACGAGTGCAGTGAACAATATTCTTCGCTCGTCTGAGCATCCATGTCATCGTTGTCTTCCTCAATGACGGTCGCAAACGGTGCACTGAGGAACGAAGGAGGGAGAGGGGCTTGAACGAATCGATCTGGGGTCATTCAGCCATCGAGTCGCATAGAGCCAGTGTTACATACCTGATGGATTGCTGACTGCCGCAGGTGAAGCTCTCTCTACGGCTGGTTCAGAGCCTGCGTTGGCTGCTTCGATAAGACTTTTGCCGTGCAACGGTTCAAGGAATGGCATTGGCATCGGGATGGCAGAAGTCAGTTCTGTAACTGTGACTTATGAGGATATGTCAGCGAGAGAAGTAGGAGTACGCACCCCCAGAAGAGCGAACAGGCGGGGATTGCTGCACGAGTAATTGAACATCCATGTCGTCGTCATCTTCCTCGACAATGGTCGAAAATGGTGCATTGAAGAACGAGGGTAGCGGACGAGCATGAAGAGGGTAATCTAGTATCGTTCAGACATACATCCACAAACAGAGAGTACTCCATACTTGGGAGAGTGCCGGCTGGCAAGACCATGGCTGTTGGCTGCTCGGCTGCATGCCCGAGGTCCATCTGTCCTTCATGTGAAGGCTCCGGTATAGGGGCGAATGTAATTGTATCTGCACTCGTGAGTAATTGTCATACAATATGAAGGGTGAAATTACCTCCAGCAGAGGCAACGGGCAAATCCAGTGGCCGATGTTGTGCGAAGTCTTGTGCATCCATGTCATTGTTGTCTTCCTCGACGATGGTGGCGAACTGGATGCTCATGAATGACTGTGGTGGGGGACAACCAGTAAAATCATCTAGTGTCGTTGAGACAACTATTCACACACAGAGAGTACCCCATACCTGGAAGCATGCCGCCTGGCGAGACCATGGGCGATCCTTGTTGAAATACACATTCAACGACCCGCATAGGAGCGGGTGTAGTCATATCTGTGTTGGTGAGTAATCGCCATATAGCATGGCGAGGAGGATCACCTTCAGCAGGCGATCCCAGCGACGAGTGTCCCACATAGTATTGAACATCCATGTCCTCCTCTTCATCCGCATTCGCAACTGTGGCAGTGGACGGCACATCGAGGAAAGAAAGCGGCAGAGGAGTGCGAAGAGATGGAGCTAGCACACTTCAGACATCTATTTACACGCTCAGAATAGTGCATACCTAGAAGATTTTCCGCTGACGAGACCACGAGCGTTCCCGGTTCGACTCCATGTTTGGGACTTGGGTGCCCTTCTTCTGCGTGCTCAACGACTTGCATAGGAGCGGGTGTAGCCATATCTGCATTCGTGAGTATTTGCCATACAGCATGATAAGGGAAATCACCTCCAGCAGCAGGCGAACCCAGCGGCGAGTGTCCCACATAGGATTGAACATCCATGTCCTCCTTTTCATCCTCATCTGCGATGATAGCAGTGGGCGGCACGCTTAGGAAAGAGAGCGGTAGAGGGGTGCGAAGCGAGGTATCTAAAGCACTTCAGAAATCCATCCAGAGTGACATAGGAAAGCATGCCTGGAAGATTGTGCGCTGGCGAGACCATGGGCATTCCTTGTTCGACTGCATGTACGATGTTTCTCTGTACCTCTTGCGAAGGCTCAACGACTACCACAGGAGCGGGTGTGATCATATCTAGTCATGAGTAATAGTCACACAGTATAGCAGGGATAGTCACCTCCAGCAGCAGGCGAACCTAGCGACGAGTGTTCCACATAGGGTTTAACATCCATGTCCTCCTCTTCATCCCCACTCGCGATTATGGCAGCGGACGGCACATCGAGGAAAGAAAGCGGCAGGGGAGTGCGAAGCAATGAAGCTACCGCACTTCAGACACCCATTTACAAGCACAGAATAGTGCATACCTGGAAGATTGCCCGCTGACGAGACCACGGGAATTCCTTGTTCGGCCGTATGCATGGTATCTATCTGTCTCTCCTGTGAAGGCTGTACGACTGCCACAGGAGCGGCTGTAATGATGTCTGCACTTGTAAGTGACTTTCACACATAATATCGGGGAATATCACCTCCAGCAGAGCCGACAGGCGAGCCCATCGGCGGGTGTTCTACGAAGCCTTCGGCATCCATGTCATCACTGGCTTCCTCCATGACGGTGGCGAACGATACACTCAGGAACGACTGTGGCAGAGGAGCAGGGACAGGTTGTTCTAAGGTTGTTTAGAGATCCATTCACACAAAGAGAGAAGTGAATACCTGGAAGGCTGCTGCCTAGCGGGACCATGCGCGATTCCTGCTCGGCTGCATGTTCGGGGCTGATTTGCCTTTCATGTGAAGGCTCAGCGGCCTTCACAGGAGCGAGTGTAATCATCTCTGCATCTCATGAGGAATTGTCGCACAGGATGGTGGGGGGAATCACCTCCAGCAGAGCCAGCACGCGAGCCCAGCATCAGGTGTTCGACGGAAGCCTGAACATCCATGTCCTCATCACCGTCCTCATTTGCGATTATGGCAGCGGAAGCCACGCTGAGGAAAGAAAGCGGAAAAGGAATGCGAAGCGACGAATCTAACACCCCTTAGCCCTCCATTTACACGTACAGAGTAGTGCACACCTGGAAGAGTGCCCACTGACGAGACCATGGGCGATCCCTGCCCGACCGTATGTTCAGAGTCTGTACCAAGCGCACCTGCAAGTGAGCCGGACTATTTGATTCCATAAGACAGAACACACTTACCTGGTGAGGCGCCACTCTCACGGATGTCGTCCTGCGCGGCAGCATTCTCGATGTCTTCAACGTCGTCGCTGCCAGATGGGATACCTGCAGCGACCGCATCACCTGCCGCTACGAATGGGCCGCTAAGCAGTGCTCCAGTTACAGGTACTAGTGAGACCGCGCGAAGCCCAGGTATCTCGCCATCCTGTTGGTGGGGTTCTGGATTAGACCAGGAATCGAGCATTGAGTGATCAGACAGCCCATGGTTTCCTGATGTTTGTTCAGATTGTTTCGTCCCTGCAAATAAGCCCACATCATCTGCTAGCAATTCGGAGTTTGGGATTGATCCCATTCTGTCGTTATTGCGCTGCGCAGAATCTTGATAACGCTCTATGTGAGTCCAAACACGATCATGCGGTTCAACTAGAAGTACGTACCTCTAGACTGCATGTCTGCCTGATATTCCCTGTTCCCGGAAGCTTCGACCTCAACCTGCGACCTGATATCTTCATAGAGCGAGGTATCTATCGTGGAAGGATGATATGTTACACCAGACGCTTTACTTTGTGATCCAACGCACCAGCCGTCATTTGGGCGTCCTCTGCTAGCACATGATCGCTGTACATAGTGGATGATAAACCATGTGTATCCGTCGGCGCTACCACGCCTCCAGGATTCGTGGTAAGAACGAATAGTTCGCGAGAGGAACATTGTACAACGCACCTGTTGGTACTGGTGACTGGGTGGCTGGTCCTGGAATTGCAACATTATTAGCCTGAGGATTAATGGCTGCTATAAATGGATCAGGACAGTTTAATTGAGGTGGTTGTGCGCTTTACTGTGGCTGGCCGTATCCTGATCATGGTGGTGAAAAGCGACTTGCAGCGATCGGGCTGACGCAGGGTAAACGTTAGCTCCATAATCCCGTACTCAAGTGTCAACGTCAACGCTGAACACTGAGCGCTGAGCACTGCCTTTGACTAACTTGTTCTTGGATACTTCGCATGAGGTCTGCTTACTGCTGGCTGGTTCAGACAATCGTTTCCTCCCGTGCATGTTCTCGTACCACGTGGTTGTTCTTGATCTGGCGAAGTTATGGTCAGCGAATAGTGTTCATAAACTAGATACGACAAGTGGTCCTTTTGAATTCAAAGGATGATACTGACGGTGGTGCCTAAGCTTTTGTCTTTTTCTGTCTTCTGAATCCGCAGAATACATCGTGCTGCGCGCGCCCTCTACGGAGACTTCGCCTTCTGACGCCGACCCTGGAGAGCTTGGGCGTTTGTTCCTCTCCATAGTCCTAGTTATTCGTTATCGCCACTTCTCTTTCCGGCTTTATTTATGAAAGAAATCGAGGAGATGGGTTTCTGAGGGTTCAGGACGCTGACAGCGATGCGATGATAGAGTTCGAGGGAGAGAGAGAATGCAACGTGGTATACATGCAACCGCCGCATGGATGGTCGGCATGTAGATCAAGTACAGACTTGAGGGAGTGCTGTAGGCGTCGGTTGTGGGATAATGCATCCGATTTTTCCCATCAAATACATGAAAAAAGTCTATGTTTCCGCTTATGATTCGGCCGGAGTTTGCATTAACATTGGGTATCGTACTCTACATGTACGACAGTATCATCTTTAGTATACGGAACACGGCTCGCAACTCGCAGGTCGCGGCCCTTCATCAAGCCCCGCTTATTCATTTAGCTGTGATGACTGAGTCCAACTAGAAGAGACCGTATATTATTGAGTTTTACATCAGTACGCATCGGTCTTGGCACTGATTTGGACAGTGAAGAGTCGCCTATAATAGCGATCATCCACACACGTGACCGCGCGAAGTATACATATTACAGTTCATGATCGTGAATCGTGATTGAATCATTGATGATGCAGCGCTGAGTGGCACTGATCGGTGGCAATACTGACAAACCCACAGTGCCAGAGTGCGAATACTAGATAGAAAGACAGAAATCCCCCTGCGAGTAACATGCCAGTCGCATGTACCTCTCGTGGGGATGCTTCCTTCTTGAGCACTGAATTCAAGGGACTACAGATAAAAGCGGCTCATCGTCCGGAAACGGGGAAGCACCGGGCGAAGTGTATCCTTCACGGAGGGTCGGGAAGGTACGAAGTGAAGGATAGGTTCTATGAGGTCAAATAGAATGCACGCGACAGGCAAAACGACGTGGCATTGATTCGTAAAATTTATGTATAATAGTTATAGTCAATCAGATGCCCGTTGGGATTCAAATCAATTCTTCATCCATAGCCGTGAGCGCTCCATCAGCGCTATGTAAGCCCAATCGCCCTTCCGGATATACCGACCCGCGCTCAAGCCCCATTTCTCAACGAATATACGTGTTCCAGTATAACGCTCGCAGCAGCGCAAGGCCCCAGCGCTCAGTGCTCAGCGCCTTATATCCATGGAGCGTGACGTTCAACTTTCACTTCTCCTCCTCACTTGCCTTACAGGATCATTGGCTCGCAGTCTGCTTTGGCCGCCGTATGTCTTTCCCTCACCCATTCATACGTGTGTTCACCGTCATTTTGTAGCTACTTCTTCCTCGTATAGCGGCCACGCGTTTCTATCATCTCGCCCAGCTCCCACACCCGTGCCTCCGTCTCCGAGGTTAGCACATTTAGTCAGCGCGCTCTATCGATTCTGAACTCGCAAACACATACATGTTTGTATCGCCGCCCATCAACACACCGTTAAAAGGGGCTTCTTAGTATGTTAACTAACTCTATTTATAGTTCCTTACTTTAGTATATTCGTTTTCATTGCTGGCTCTTTCCAAACCTGAGATCTCCTGTAATATGAAGAGTTCCTGTGCAAAGCAACAACCGTTCGTGTGAGTGGGTGAGAAGACCTGTCCCAACGCGATGCGTTGGGAGAGGTATCTGGGTCGAGCGCGCACGGAGAGAGAGGTGACCGACAACCCGTGTCGCGCTTTAGAACGGTTTATTCTTGCAGGGTGGGTGGGAGGTTTTAAGAATGCAAAGAGAGTCGAGATTTAAGTCTTGACTATAGTGATGGAAGTACAAGCTAAGAACGTGATCGGTCTACTCGATCACGTGTTCGTATCTCGCCACTTCATCCCTACCCGACCAAACCTTCGCGAAGGTGACACAGGAAGCATACTACTATGCAACATCTACGTGCGCCTAAGAATCTATGGCCGGCGTGTAAGATACCCTGATTACATCGCTCGGAGTGAACCCGCGACAACAAACGGCGTAATAAGAGGCGCCGTCGTCGGCCAGGGAGTCGGCGCCCTGTCCCACTAGGACGTTGAGGGCTGAGGTTCTGGGGGCGAAGATGGGGGTGCCGTTGCTGCCTCAAATGGTGGCCATTGACATACCGATGCGCGAGAGCCGGCGCGCAGAGGCATGGGGCCAGCAGCGCACTTCCGAGTGCGTCATACTGGCAGTACCCTGTCCAATATCCTATCCTATCTTCTCAACGACGCGGTGAGAGAGGCTCGGCGATGGCCATAATGGGTGCCACTGGTGTAGTATGCGTTACTGTCAATAATCATGATATGTAGAGCCGGCGGACTTGTAATGCGCACGCCAGCGGATGGATGGTGTTCGTATAATTCCCCGGTGCAGTTGATATCGGTCCGTAGCAAACGGGATTGGGAGCGCAGGTCATTGAAGACCCATTTTACCAGTCTGGGCACAAGTCCAAATCTGTCTATGAAATCCATGCTAAATTACCCCTAATAGATATCTACACTAACTTGATTACGGTAACTTTTGCCACACCCCCAGTTACTATACCCCTGATATGCGAGATATACAGTAACACCATCCTCTTCAAAGTGCATAAGGTCATCTTCCAGCGTACTATGGGTCCAGGCGGTGTTTCGCTCCTGCCAGTACGTCCTGATGCCATCATACTCTTCATCAGTGTATGTCGACGAAGGCCGACATAAGCGCCCCGCATTCCAGATTGTCAGCGCCAGGGTATCCAATACCGAGCCATTCATGACTCTTCGAGAAGCAAGCATGCTGCGCAACAAGGCGAGCTGATCGGCAACTACAACCAGAGAAAGAGAGCGAAGCAAAGGAAGGTTAGGTGCATGGAGGAATTCGAGTACACTGTCCGGGAGTGAGGGCACTGAACCGAATGTGTAACCGTACTCTTCGAAGTGGTGGAGCGAGAGTTCCGTCAAGCTACTCTGGCACATTAAGATCTGGGTCATATCCTCGGAGAGCGGCCCATGCCACACGGACAGACGTTCGAGAGAACAGTGGCGAAAGAAATCCAGGTCGGAATCATCTGGATCTTCCGGCCATGATGGGATGGGTATATCTTCTGTACGCTGGTATGATGTGTACTCCAGGGTCTTGAGCGCGGGAAATGTGAAAGAAGACAGTGCGTGCGATTGGCTGGGGTTCTCAATATACAGCACCTCCAGAGAGAAGTGCTCAACGTGCTCTTGTGAAACGTCGAGTCCTCCCCAAAATTCATCCTCCAAGATAGTCCCCACCCGAAGCTCCCTCAGGGTTGGAATGTCCCGGAGCATGTGTACGACCCAGCCCAGCGATAGGGACTTCGAGCTCAAATGAGTGAGGTGCAGGGAAAGATCGATGACATCCGCGTGCCCGTCCAGTAGACTGATACAGCTGACGCTGAAGTTGGTCCGCACCTCCCGCAGACTGGGCAAACAAATCAAGGAATACGCCCAGACTCGGGTGTTGGACGCAGGGGTATTTGAACACTTGTATGAACGAAGCCAGAGCTGGGTGATCCGGCCTGCCACCCAAACCTCTCGAAAGTCGATCCACCGCGAATGATCCAGGATTGAAGCCTGAGGCAGATAAAGAAGGAATGCGGAGGATTTTGCAAAGTACTTTGGAAGAACGCGTAGCAGCTTGTCGAGCTTTACACTGCCGTGCTCGGGGAGCACATCCGGGTCAACATGGCATAACACGCGCAATGGGAGGATACCAGCTCGGTGCAAGATAGTCCCGTCCTCGATATGCGGAGGGATGCATCCATCGCCACTCAGATGTAGAACGATAGTGCGCCAGAACTCTGCGGTCAGAAGAGTCGCCCCACGAAAGCGCCTGTCAACGAAACTGATTGATGACTGCATACAGGCGACGCGTCTTGGTGCAGTGCACTTGTCGTTCTCTTCATCAAATGCTATGGCATCAAGGAATGTCGCGTCCACGGCCAGTGTGAGGATGCTTGAAAGCAGCTCAAGATGGAGTCGCTTTATCGGGGGGGCGTTTGTATCGTCTGATACACCACGCATACTACTTGATCATCAGAATCAGAGAACTAACAGAGGAGGATTATCATGGGCGTACATAGCGAGCGGTGTTGAAGCTTATGTATGAGTGGCGAAGCTGGGCGTTTCTTTCAAAAGCATAAGTAACCCGGGGCAATGATCAGTCATGGCAATTGAATGGCCCGAACAAGGCAGGCATAGCCACTGATGTGTGCTCAAGCGCTCACCAGCACTGGTGTACTTAACTCATACTGGTAACTGGAAAGCAGCATTGGACGCAATGGACGCGATCTCGGAATCCTGATAGGAGCAGTAGCAAACCAGTGTAGCGGGGACAGCCCGAGGGGACAAGGAGGACACAGAAGGATGAGGCGCACGTGGCGCGTGTTTACGAATGTTTAGACCATTTCCATACACGGTAGAGTGGCAGCGGTGGCCTAGATCACATCACGACGACGACGCCCGAGACAATCCCTCATTTGCTCTGTGCCCGCTCCACCAGTAGGGAAAGTCCCTACATCACACGTCGAGAATTTCAACGCTGTTTGTTATAGCATGAGTATGCAATGCTGTACGTAGAACAGGAGCTACTAAACACCTTGAAAGAAGTAGAGTGCGTGACACGCAGCTCGCATGTTGCCTCTTGAAGAGTCACAGATCTTTGCACAGATAACAATTCAGATGACCTGACGCACTTGGCCCTCCTGTGGCCCTCACCTGGCAGATCGTTGTTTGTTATTCTCGTCGAGCCCGGGAAAGCCAACAACTGCTCCAACCATGAATATTTGAATGGCAGCCTTGTACAGGGCCCTTTCGGAGACAGGGTCCACGCGGTTGTGATTAAAGGCGGATTCGTATATCACACGGCCGGAAATCGAATCGCTTCGTCTCCTGCCTCCATGTCTTTAAAGCGGCAGCTCTCTATTACATTCGATGACGGGCCGCCGCGCCTCGGCCGTCGCTTAGAGCGGGAGGATAGCTACCTGCTGCGCATGGAAGAGGGCGTCCGAGCACTACGCACGCAAATCCATGACCCGACTCGAGGGCCTATCAACTCCGAGAACGAACTCCCGTCCGCTCACATCGCGACCAAACCAGCGCCAGTTGTCCCCATTTCTGGCCCGACTCCGCCGCCATCGCCTCCACATATGAATGCTACCACTTCACCATCAGCCGGAGATCGTGCAGCCGTCTCTGACATAAGTGGACACCTGCCGTCCCATTCAGAGGCCACTAGATCACGCACGGGGTCACGTGTACCCAAGTCGACCGACACAAACATCCGCACAACTGCAAAACGCGCAACGAAGAAGCCTCTCCCTCCCGTGGCTCCATCCGGCTCAAATAGACCGGTCAAAGCAAAAGGCCAGACCGCGGACCGCTATCGCAAGGAGAAGTACCGCGACCGTGGGAGTATGACTGCTAGGTAAATGACCACTGCATGTACTTATGCAGGTTGTCCTCAACTTTTCTTAGGTCTCTTTTTGGACGGGTATATCAAAAGTCCCACCCTGCATGTACAAATGGAGACGTTAACGATGCATGGGCCAAAATCGAAAAAACCGCAGAGGCGGAGGTATTGCTCTATTATCTTGAGAGCACCAATGCTAAATATCCTCTAGACATACACTGCTGAGGCCAAGGCACTGAAGGCGAATGTCAGGACCTGAACAGTAAACCAGTCGAAACCCGTCTGTCCTAGTAGTCCCCATGTTCGGTCCCATTCAGCACCGGCGGCATTCTGTGCGAGAGTCGTGTGGCATGCCGATAATGACGAAGGCCCCTACTGTAAGATACTTAGGTTACGATATCTCCAATATCAAGGGATGCAATGACGAATGAGACCTAATGAGACTTCCTGACAATGTGCCCCTCGCAAAAACATGCAGAATAGCGAGTGGAA
The DNA here is from genome assembly GCA_000934385.1 of Cylindrobasidium torrendii FP15055 ss-10. NCBI lineage: Eukaryota > Fungi > Basidiomycota > Agaricomycetes > Agaricales > Physalacriaceae > Cylindrobasidium > Cylindrobasidium torrendii. The sequence goes on from KN880758.1 coordinate 17,065, forward strand.
AGCTCAGCCTCTGATTCAGCATCCAGAGTAATGATAGCGGATGCGAGTCTCCATGAAGCTATCCATAAAGCGTACCCTTTCAACGTCTGCATCCCTCATACTCGTATGTCAATCCGAACGCGTCCCTAAATAAGGGGCGCCATCCCATCTTGCATGCGCATAAAGCAGAAGATGGAGGAATTCAGAAAGAGAGGATAGCAAGAGAGCAGTGATGATGGAAGTTCATGGATCGCCACAGCGATCCTTAACTGACGGAAACCTGATGGAAACCCGAGCGTGGGACATCCACCTGTCGGCGTTCGCTAGTTCACTAGCCAGTCAGAGAGCAGCAGATTTGACGACGCTGCTGCTGCTCTATTAATCTGTTAGGACTACTCCATATAAATGCGTTGCCAAGTCTGCCGTCCTTCGCATAATACACCCTATACACGATTAACGTGCAGCCCTCCAACCCAATTGTAAGTTCACCCTGCGTCTTCTCCGCGCGTATAGCAGTGGCCTCACATCTAAGCTGAAGCCCGTGGCAGTTCGCCTTTGAGTATGCTTCTTTGTCGAACTAAAAGCGCGGCATCCCACATGGCCACGAGCCTCGTGCTACTGCAGGCCCCAGTGCCTGGGCACCGCGTTTGTAATCGTGTAGGCACCCAGATAAAATATCCAATGATCTGTGACGCACTACTATGTAACCTAACAGCGTGACACATGAAAGCACCGTGAACGTTGAACGTTGAACGTTGAACCCCAGTATGAAATTGAATGCCGGACACAACGGCTTATATCGTTAAAACAGTGGCTGTAAAGCCTATGGAGCCGCGGCGTCCGGTATCATCCATTTGAGAAGGGTTACTCATATGAGCGCCCAATAGCAATGCATATTGGGTTGGGCGATCGTCTGACGAACATGACATGAATAGTCAAAGAAGCTGGTGCAACCCTTGTCTATTAGAGGTCATTCGTTGGATCAAACTTGTGCTCGAAAATCGAAATAGCGAAACTGGTCTCGTTTTCAAAATGTACAAATGAAATAAAATGAGGAGAAATGCCTTGGCTATAGACTGAGGCTTGTTCTGCGTGTCCCTGCATCTGCAGAGACCTCCATCTTAGGCGCAGGACTGCCGGTGCCATTATGCTGAGCTATCACAGCTCTTTTGCAGGATCCCCACACATGGAACCTCCAGATTTGATCCTGGCTCAGCACGACATAACTTGAGAGTCGCAATTCTTTCCGAGAAATTGATGTACTCGAGGTAATTTGCAAGGCCAAATAAATTCACCTTTTGCATATTGATGGCCATAATTTCTGAATGTGAGCGATGTCTGTTATACTGACTTGTCGGCACTAGAAAACCAATTTCGCAATGAAGAAATGAAATCCTTACTTGCCCTGTGCCAAGCTAGGCTCAAATCTGGATGTTCTGTGGATGGGGAGCCTGCAAAGTAGCTGTAGTAGTTGAGCATAATGTCGCAGACAGTCCTGCCCCTGCGCCGGACGCCTCTGTAGACGCTAGAACACGTAGAACAAAGCCGGTTCGTCAGGTAGGGAGTTGATCCACGTTCAGGCTATTCCGTACAAGAAATCAGTTTCAACGAAAACAAGATCGGTTCTGTTACTTTGACTTTTGTGCACAAGCTTGAACATTCGGAAATCCTCTTCATTTTCATTTTATATATCCCCAGCAAATTACCTCTACTGTATATATCTTACTTGATTTACTTTTCGCTAGTAGCTAGCCATAATCAACCGGTTTTCACATCACAAATTTATGGGAACATCTGGGAATAAAGGTTTCTAGGAATCTGGGAACGTCCGGAACTGGATATTTGCGGAGCGTCTAAATTATTGTAGATCCTATATTTTCCCATTTTATCTGGCGTGATCCTCTGGCGGGTTCTGGAAGAACCTGGGATCAAAGTCTTACCCCCGAGATTCCCAGAACATCCCAGAGGGCGTTTCCACTGGGCATGTGAGAGGGCGGTTGTACCCTGTCCACATCACCTAGTATTTCACCGAGGCGGCTCCGATTCCGAACGACGGAATTGGTACGCGTAAATGTAAAAAAATAAAAACTGATTCGCATTTACAGAGGGAGCATGTTCCGCACAGTATAACAGAAGGGCAAGATCCAAGGCATGTCGAGTAAGTACTGCCGGATATGTACGTGATCAATACAGCACGGAGAACGGTAATCAGACGGGAACGCACTCATATAAGCAGTCTAGGACCGAGCGACTGGGACAGATTTATGAGCGTGGCAGATAAGGTGTAGACTGAAGCCCACCTTTTTCGTCAGCTTTCATCTACGCATCAGTAAGCGCAAGTCGAAGGCAGAACGTCGTGGGCGGAGTGGGGTTTCTCCGTGTCTCTAACAAGATCTGGAAAGACGGGGTCCTCAACCTACTCATAATTAGCCCTTTCGAAGGCTCCCATCGGCCAGTATGTATTACTATGAGTTTACGCACGGATGATGGGCCTTGAGCGCGTGCCTGAGGGGGAAGATTCGACATGCAGAAGAACGTCAAACTATTTGGTCGACAGCGTTGTTGCTCGCTGAATTCGTCAAAGGATGTGCTGAATTCGAAACCCATGATGGTCGATAACAAGATTTCAAGCAGAACCTTGATACATCACATAAATGATCAACGTTTCAACGGTGATTGCCGGATTATTAACCAGGCTGATACGTACCTGATCAGAAGCCTGAGCAGAGCTCCGCTATCCGAAACTTTGTACTTGAAAACACGACGCGGTCCTTGTCTTTTTGCCAATCCAGATCTTTCTCTGAAGAAAGAAAGAAAGAATTGAGGAGCCTGCAGCATCACTCTGAAAGCAATGCCACAGTTTTCCGCGCTACTCCACCACAACCGCCAGGTCGACCCCGACTGGAGTAAAACTGGATAAAATGGGGTACAATACATGCAGGCAGATATGGACACGACAAAGTAAGCAAAGTATCACTGTCTACTGCGTCCAAACAGCCAGATATTAGGTGAAGACACGCTGCACTACCATACTTCGGCCTCAGTATTCATTCTGCCCAGCACCGAGCATCTGCCCAAGCTCTCGCGACTTCCCTGGAGCGGAGCTATACCCTTGATACGTCAGGAACACCTCGGCTCCTAGCTCTTCCAGGGCCTCCAGAGCACTATCCAAGAATTGATGGTGCATCCAACCGTTGTTTCTGTTCTCCCAGTAAATGCGGGCCGCCTCTGCTGCCCCCGTCTCTCCAGACTCGGATGACACTAGCGGACGCCCCTCATTCCACACTGTGATCCCAAAACAGGACAACGGCGCCAAACCCACCTCGGTGGCGGCTATCCTGGATCGAAGCATCCCACAAAGCTGCTGCAGCTGGGCCTCCACGATGACCAGAGAAAGAGAACGCAGGTTCGGGAGATTAGGGGCATAGAAACAGGCCAACACTTCGTCAGGTAGCGAGGGTCCAGTCCTCATGTCTGGATCCCCGTGCAACTGATGATGACAGAAAGAAAGCTCCTCCAATCCTACTAGCATAGGTAGAACGGACGCCATACGGATGCCAAGGCACCCGTGCCACGCGACAAGACGACGAAGGCAGAGATGGCTAGCCTGGAAAAACTCGACGTCCGCGACATGTGGCCATAGTGGGTCGGCATCACGGTAGTTGAACGGCGCAAGATCCAGCGTCTTGATGGACGGCAGTGTGAGGTATTTCAAGATGTTGACACTGGAGGTCTCTGTAATACAAAGTGCCTCCAAGCGTGGGTGTACCACGTTGTGGTGGTCCTGGTGTGGTCCGTAAATATGACCGATCCTCAATTCTTGCATTAGGGGTGTAGCCTCGAGAAGAACAACACCCAGAACACCACAGCGTCGCCAAGGGCGAGGTGTGTGAGGTATGCGGAAACCGATGCGGAGTTGAGGGCGGTTCCCTCAGAAGACCAGCTCTTCGAGTTTGTGCTGATGCGCCGTAGATTGGGAAGTCGGAGGAACCCTTGGACCCACTCCGGGCGGCTGGATTGCGGCACTTCGGGGGGGGCGGCTGTACGACCTGAAACCAAATTGTACCACTTTCTCCTTCCTGGGAATCGACTCGACCAACGAACTCCATCGTCTGTCTCCGAGTATGGCGACGTCCGGGAGGTAAAGCAGGATAATAGAGGCCCTGGACAGATAATCGGGAAGGACACGGAACATCTCGCCAAGGTTGACGGCGGGCAGGGCGCTGGGTGGTATATAACATAGCACGCGCAACGGAAGTGCTCCGGCTCGTCGAATAACCTCGTTGTTTGCGACTCCAGCTGCAAGCGAGCCACGGCGATCCGGCTGTATCACAACAGTTCTCCAGAAAGCAGGATTCAATGCGTCGCGGAATCGAGTCGAAACCAGCATAATTCGACGCTGTTGTCGCGCAACATGGAGCGCGGCGGTGCATTTATTATAGACTTCGTCATAGAGAAATGCGTCCCAGAAGGCGTTTTCGAGAGCAAGGAGCAGGATCTCGCCGAGTACTTCCGAGGGTAGAGCGTTGATGTCCGTGACTTGAGGCGCGTCCATAATCCTAGAGCATCTCAGGGAAATGAGTTCGTCTGCAGCCAACGGAGAGACGTTCCATACCTGCGATGGCGAGGATGAAAGCAGATGGAGAAAGGACCAGAGTTACACATAGACCATGTGCATGAGTGTCCAAATTACCATACATGGTGCCCTGCTGCCACTGAGGCTGCTGGCAATTGGCGTAGATCAGGGGAGCTAGCCGACGATCAATTGAACAAACCATAAGAATGGGGCTGCACGCCTTACATAACCGTACGTACTTACAAGAATATGGGTGACAGTGAATGCTGTGTTCAAGGTGCCCTGCCTCATGCGCCTCAGGTAAGCAGAGGATACCGATGTACATACTGGAGGCGGGATCTGACAATAAAGACGAGGAATTGGGTAAGCTGCGCGTAAGCTGACTTTGGCACTGAGTACTTGGCTCGAAAAAACTCAGCAAATACAGAATGTACAATTTGACACGAGTGATATCCGTCGGCATTATCAGTAGGTCTAAAACTGTAGCAAAGTGACGGTGGACAAAGCTAACTAGTATGGGCCAAGGCGGCGAGATGCACGAACCACTTTGGTACGAATAGGTCCGGATCCATGGCCCGCATCGGTAGGTAGATGGACAGCGGTGGAGTCTACCGCACTGGTTCCTTCGCCCACATTGGTAGTGATGGTTCTGTCGAGAGTGCCGCATATTTTCTCCCTCAGGTCAATCCCCAAGATACCCGCCTGACGCTCCATTCCATTGCGCAGATAGGTGAATTGATCCCTGAACAGACAGATCTAGTAAACCTTCGGTGAGAACAGGGCCCGAAGAGCGAAGCTGAAAACATACAAGGTCTGTGAGGGTGATGTGCTCGCTTCCGAATCTAAACACGGCCATTTCCTTTGTAGTTTCGAAGACCGCATTGAAATAAGCGATGCCATTCCTACTAGCGACCGGATATGTCTCTTGAATAGTAACAAGGCCAGTTTTCGCACTAGTATTGACGTTCAGCAATGTCCTGGAATCGCTGCGAGAAGGGGCATACTGCGAAACAAAACGGGCAGTGAACCTTAACCGGTCCTGGGGAACACCGGAACCCGTACGCAGCAGGAATTCAATCTCGTTCTATTGTTGAACATCAATGTCGCGCGCTTGTGTGAATGAGAGGCAACTCACCAAAAACAATACGGCGGTTTCGATCCCTTCATCTGGTGTCTCCTTGCCCAGAGCCGAAGTCAGTTGATCTCCTAACCAATATATGTGTCAGTACTGCAGCATCTACAGATAGACCTGCCATACGAGTTTGCTTGAAGTCATCCATAGAAAACTCTTCGGGGGGAGGAACTGTGGAAAGGTAGACAGCTACCAATGTTGCAGCAACGACTAGTAATTAGCCCGGAGGGCGTAAGCCAATCATCTAAGAAGTGCTAGGGAATGTGCGTACCTTCGTAGCAGGTGAGGAAATGCATGTTCTGTTCGGCATGAGAAAATCGTGTGAGCAGACCATATATATTAACATGCAGCAACAAAGGCCTTGTAGCAGTGAGCCCCGCAGCTAAGCGAGTTTGCTATTCCTAAGACCTTATGGCGTGTGCAGGTGTTGTCCCGGAAGTCCCATTGTCTGCCTTTGTTACCTTTGTAATGTTAGTAGACAAAGGCCTGAGTAGTTTGAACATTATAATGTGGTGGGATTGCCACGCACAGAGATTTTGTACCAAGGCCCTTGGATTGAGCCGTCGCGACCTCATTGTTCCATCCCAGGTAGCGTCCTTTAATATTGCCCACAGGCACACAGATGCGAAAATATTATCCTCCAATTGTCCATGGGTTATACATATTAGCCTAAGACGAAATAGACCGTATGCGCACCTATGTCTCATCAATGTAACACGGGAGATGGATGTACGAGTCAAGCTTCGAAAGAAAAGGAAGGTCGCCACCAGCCGGCGGCAATGGTCGGCACG
>KN880759.1:0-23147 GCA_000934385.1 Cylindrobasidium torrendii FP15055 ss-10
GCCGCGCATCCCATGAGGGCCTGGACGGCCTCCTTGACAGCGCTGGACTCGGCATTGCTGTTTGTGATGTACACAGAGCCTGCAAATAGAGATGAGCGCGAGTTAATATGTGCGGGACAATGCTACTCACATCCCTCTACGGAGGCGACATTCCATGCATCGCCAGTCGCGTGGTAGGTGCAGTGAAGAGATGTGCGAAGGTCCTGCTGCCAGTTGTCGAGGAGGGACTGGCAAGCAGAGAGCGTCGCGTCCTGGGTAGTGCCGCAAGAAATGGGCTCGGACCAGTCGCGCATTGCAAGAAGACCAGGCAACGAAGCTGGCGAAGCAGCGTGCGCAACGATAGCTGTCGCGGAAAGAAGAAGAGAAGTGGCGAACATTGCGCTGGTAGAAGAATTGAAAAAGTGGGTTGAGGCGAAGTGAAGAAGAAAGGCAACGAAGCTGGCGAAGCAGCGTGCGCAACGATAGCTGTCGCGGAAAGAAGAAGAGAAGTGGCGAACATTGCGCTGGTAGAAGAATTGAAAAAGTGGGTTGAGGCGAAGTGAAGAAGAAGAATGCTGGAAAAACTGGAGTGATACCATTTGGCTTATATACCTTTCGCGTCTCTCAATGCGTTCGACGGACTTGGCCCCAAAATGCATATCATGACGAGCATGCGAGTTTCATTCGAAAATATCTCGATGTCGGTGGAGCCATCGTCGTCGCAAACACGACCTGCGACGCTTCAAAAATGGGCGCTCAGATCATGCGCCGCATTTGGATTTAGACTTTTTTGATCCGCTTATTGCTTCCGGCAACATAGCTTTTCCTACCATTTACCAACACGATAGTTGACTTTGACTTGCTTTCGAGTCGACGAACTCTCTCAGTTTTCGTTATGGAGAAAGGATGCCAAGTTGAGGACGGTCACGGTCTGTGAGACGGTCGTCAGGTTGTTGGTTCGACTGAGCACTGAAAGCATTTGCACAGCCCATCTTCGTCATCCATCAAAATGTGCGCGTTTCGCCCGCCTTCCTCAAACGGGGACACGAGCTCTTAGTTTTCGCCTCTTTGATGGACCCTTGGGGCCCTCCGAGCTTTGAGGCAGGGAGGACGAGGCCGTGAGGGTAAATTTGCCAAGGCAGATGGTTGATCAGTGGAGTCCTCATACAAAACGAACGCTCTGAAGTGGAGCCTCTGTAACTTGTGTGTCGCTCGACGAGTTTCCAACCAAGTCCGACCGAGACCTTGAGAGCATCGTCTTTTGCTGTGTGGGCTATAAAACCAGACGCGAAAAGACCATTCCTCATCCTCACTTCACAAAACCATCCAGTCTCATTTCCACCTTCCCAACCACAGTTAACAACATGATGAAGACTTTCTTGGCCGTCTCTCTCCTTGCCTCTGTCGCACTCGCTGCCCCAAAACTCGAGTTACGCCAAACCAACAACGCCAATAAGCCAGAGTGCGGCGTCGCAGGGGATGCTACCCTCTCTGATTGCCAACACCTCTTCGACAACTGGCCATACTACCAAGACGCGACATGGGACGCGACATGCCACTCAGGCACTACGCTTGAGTACAACCCGACCTGCTACGGCAACTGCTGTATCTATTCGTCTTCGAGGACGCCATTGTGTACGTTCATGTTATTTAGTTTCGACTTTGTGGCTTACCGTACTACAGGGGAGGACGTGCACACCGCTGTTGGCCAGCTCCTGGGCTGCAGATCCGACGAGAAGGGCACAGTGAATGGGCGTGTCGAAATCACCGACTCTGGCACAATTTGCATGGCGGACCGCGACGCATGCGGCGACTGCGTACGCAATCTCTTCCTCGTGTCTGTGAGGATGCGCTAACATTCTGCCTTACAGTTCAACTAAAGACCAACCCTCTGGATGAGATGCATTAAATTATTTACTTACTTATTATCATCGCTCTTAACCCACCATCTCAATTGGAATGACTTGACTGCTGGTTTCCTCGAGCTTTGTGAATCAAAGACTTTCGTACGGCTCTTGGTTTCGAAACCGCCTGAGGCTTGAATGAAGTACACAAAGATACTCGGGTAGGGGGAGGGTCCGCCAGCGCATGAGTGTGTCGCATCATGTAGTAAATAGTGGACTAAAAATGAGCGTACCACACGACTGAACCACAGGACCTTCGGCCTATAGCGAACAAAAGGATCAATGATCCGGGATTCCGGCCCGCACCCGCCTTCCCGATCGGTAGCGGTAACAACTTGAACTTCCCTTTAGCCTTTTCAACACCTCCAGAAATCTGAACTACAGACCAGTTGTGGTTACACGACGCGATGAAAATGGAAAATAGGCACTTTGGTGTTGAATAGCAACGCTCTGGCGTTCCAAATGTTCTTGATGCTGCCAATATTCGACCTCGAATTTCACCGGTGCTGAGGTCTTCACAGCGGAGTAATGGACATATGTTAGCCCCGACGCTGCGATAATTGGCCTGTTTGAAATATCCTATCATCCACTCAACGCTACGGAGGCGGCCCGGCCACCTTCATTCAGCACCATCACTGGGTCAACTGACCGACCTCCAGCACGCCATGGGCTTCATATGACGAAAACACGGCCTGAAGGATCTTTTTAGTATTATAAGGGAGATGGTTCTTTCGACTGGAAGGAAAGAACACATCCCTTCCCATAGACGTCGCCCAGCATGTGGATTATGCCAGTGAGGGGAAAGTATTTTGTGTGGGCGGTGACAGGTTCGTTTTCCCGCGGTCTTGTCCTTGGGGATAGCGCATTGAATGATCTTCGACAGCATGTTGCTGTCAAGGATTCCTGCTATTGGGATATGACCAAGGGGTTATGAGCGGTTTGGTATGTGGTCAATTTGAAAAGGTTTCTTCGGCTCATTGAAGCGTACTATTAGGTCGGAGCAGACAACCAGTTCGGACGAGACTTTGGAAATCCTGACGCGACGTCTCAGGGAACAATAGTGAGTTAGATGTCCGCTTTTGTTTGTCAACCTGACGGATCCGTAGGTCGCGATATACGTATGTCCAACCTAATCTTGCTTTCGAGAAGGATAACTCAAACTTGGGTTTAGGACATTGGATGTGCAGTTGGGAGTATTTTCGTCTTCCTTTGGGGCGAGAAAATCGGGCGAAAGCGAATGATTATGTCTGGGGCAACAACTATGTTGGTCGGAACGGTGCGTGTGTGTTCGACTTTCTCCAGGTGATATTGAATGTCCGATGTTGCAGGCAATCCTCACGAGTTCGACAACGCGCGCGCAATTACTAGTCGGACGCATCGTAACCGGTATTGTAAGTCCGTACTCAACGCTTCCTTCTCCCGCGACTAATGCTTGCCAGGGCAATGGCTTCAATTCATCGTCCATACCTGTGTATCAATCGGAGACCTGTGGTGGCCACATCCGTGGCACACTGGTCTGCTTGAACTCGACGCTAACCATTGTTGGCCTCGTCATTGTGAGCCGGCCTTTTAGCTCGGCCACAGCAACTGTTGCTTATCACATTCGAATTAGGCATACTGGCTCGACTACGGAATGTCCTTTGTCGAAGGACCAGCTCAATGGCGCCTACCGATTGCTTTCCAAGCCGTATTCGCTCTCTGTTTGCTCCTACAAAGCATGGTTCTTCCGGACTCGCCGCGATGGCTTATTGCGCATGGCCGTGCAGACGAGGGGTCGAAGGTTATTGCAATGCTCGAGGACAAGGACAGCATACACGCGCCAGAGGTTGTTAAGATCCGGAAGGAAATCGAGTTGTCTTTAGAGCAAGAAAGCGCTGGAGGTGAGCTTCTTTCCATGCTATGTTGCACGAGTTGACTTTCATTCACGCTAGGCCCATTCCAATACAAGGAGCTTTTCGAAGGTGGACCACTTGGTAACTTTAGAAGGATATGCTTGTGCATTGGAATTAACGTGATGCAGCAGTTCACTGGGTATGTGTCTCGCGGTCATAATGGTCTTGTTTTCATTAGCTCTCCCTCACTAGCTCAAACATGATCAACTACCTCGCGCCTATTGTATACCAGAACACGATGGGCTTAACAAGAAATTTGTCATTAATTCTAGGTGGTGCTACGTCTGTCACCTACATGCTGGCGTCGTTCATCCCTCTTTGGGTAAGGATCGTCCTGCGCTGTGGAGACTTTGGCTCACGCTCTGTAGACTGTCGACAGGTTTGGAAGGCGTCCTCTTCTCATGATATCGGCAACAGGACTGTCGACCTGCTTTGTGATTGCCGCAGCTCTTCTGTCGACAGGCTCACTTTCGGCCGCGTATGGGGCGACAGCCATGGTCTTCATTTTCCAAATATTCCTGGGCATAGGATTTCTACCTATTGTGAGTACGCGTTAAAGCCTCAAACGAATGGCATACTCACAGTGAAACTCTAGCCCTGGCTCTATCCTGCGGAGATTAGTACAACACGTATACGCTCACGGGGCTCTTCCCTCGCGAGTTTCTTCAACTGGATGTGCGTGTTCGCGGTGGTCGAGATGACGCCGCCGGCTATCGAGAACATCGGCTGGCGTGTCTTCATTATTTTCGCGGTTTTCAACGCATGCTGGGTTCCCATTGTATACTTTGTACGTCTCGCTCGCTCGCGTCGAGCAGTCTGGTCATGCTCATGCCTGGATAACCGTAGTTCTTCCCTGAGACGCGCGGGCTCGAGCTGGAAGCCATCGACCACATATTCGAGAAGGGTGGGATCACAGGTGGAGTGTGGCAGGCCCGTGGTAGGACTGTGGTTGGAAATCCAGTGGCAGAGGTGGTCGAAGCAGAGATGCAAGCAGAAAGCAAGGAGCAGGGTGACGAGGTGCGGTTCGAACATCAGCCTGACCCCAAGTTGTCGGTGTAGATGCGCTGTACAAAGTTATATTGCGGCGCTTAAGACGTCCTTTTACTCATGAGTAAACGTGGAATTTTCCCACACTAAGATGAGGTGTTGTGGGACCACAAGTGCCGCGCCACAGGCAGTGTGTTGACCGTTCCCATGAAATGGGTCCCACTTGCTATCGAGTCCCTTCTGCCTTGTCGTCTTGTGCACATCTTCTTCTGTTCTGCGATAATGGCCGCAGGTCGAGACCTTTGACTTCACATCAATGACAGTGACCCTGGGGTCAAGCTGGGGTCACCGACAACGTCAACGACGACGGGGGAGATCTAGACTTCGTCGGAATGGAGATTTCACGCATCAACACGCGTAGGCCATGCAGCAAGTAAATTCCCGGGATGTGACTGAGCATCGGTAGTACAGCTGCAAACAAAAGGAAACTCAACATTCCCTTCCAGTCGGATATCATACTCGTCTGGACTCAGCTTACCACTCTAGAAGACTCAGGCTCCAACTCATTCCCACACCTCGCTCGATGCTGGACCGGCTCGCGCTGGTTCAATCTACAACGCGGATCTTATACTCTGTTGTCAGGTACCTGCCGAAGGTGCCGTGGAGAAGTATATAAGATGGGCAATACCATTCTGTGTTGAGAAAAAAGAGCCTTACCCACCCTTCTTGCGAGAGATATCACTTGAACTCAAATCACCGCTATGTGCCCCCACAATACCTCCACCATCTTCACGGGCGCCGCTGCATCCCGCTGCCAGCGAACAAAGCCATGCTCGAGCCACACATCTACCATTTCGACGGTCCCCGTTGACAGTGGAAGGATCAACGAGCCCCAGTGTGCTGTATGCAATTGGCGCGGCGGGCACGCTCCAGGCTGCCCCTTTGGGACTCCCAAGGCATAGTCGTGATCACATATCCCGCCGTCGTTTGTCTCGTCTTGAACTGTAGCTTGGTGAGTCCTTGGTGCCATGTATCGAGGATTTTTTGCTCATTCATGGACGTACAGTTTGTCATTGCTTTTCCCAACTATGTACCGCGCACAATCGAGCGTCGACGCCTCTCGAATGTTAAACACTGTCCGGATTTCTTGTCATTCACGTCGAATTGTCCACCTATCTTACACCCCCGCGCAATGCGGACTGTAAATAATACAATCTGTCTCCCTCTGCCATTTGTCCGGACTTGCAATTTTTTTTGTGCAGGGCTCACTGTCGTCCAGCAAATGATGATATCTGTGCACTGCCGCTGATATCCACACAACACGTTTCTCATGATGGTTCGGAGGATAATACCCATCGGGTGCCTAGATAATGAAATTCGGACCCTGGAGGATCCGTTATCCATGCTATCCGCGCCGATTTTATCTCCTCCGACAATCGATAACAATAACAACCAGAAGCCTCGAAAACGACCAAGTCCCGCAAAACGGTTTGGCCTGAGTATGAGGAAGGTTTTCGAGGGCTTTGCGCCTACCTACGGTATGATATCGATTGATTCTAAAGCCTCCTACAGTAGTGTATCACAGCTGCTGTAGCGAACGTCACTTAAATACTAGTACTAGCGTATGAAAAAGCCTACTTCGACCCAGTTTGTTTTTTTTGCTACTCGGGCACGGGGACACACACGCGTTTCCGGGACTTCAAAATCCCTTCGGCAGTCTGAGAATGAGGCAGTGAGCCAGCCCGTGTGAGAGCAGTATGCCGTCCATTCCAATCCGAGTCGTTCAACAGTTCAACTGTAGGGCTACAACGAGGCAACGGCTTGAAAATCGAAACATCTTCGGGGCGAGGATAGAATGTAGATAGATAATTCCAACCACGTTCCAGTGCTCGAATTTGCAATCTGCTGGCACAGAGTTCGACAGGATACCGTAGGTTCGTCTCTCGTCGGACAACTTGGGTAGCTGATGTTTAAGCTTATAGTACATCTGAGCATGACCGTTAGCGACTCCAAGACTCTTCTCACACAATGAACCTAACTGTAGCTCAAGCATCATGTCCCACCTTCCGGCAGAATGCCGTAGAATGAAGCGTCAACGTGAAGATGAGCGATGCTCACGATATCGGATAAACACACTGCATGGTACAGTTGCAACCTCGGGCCCTTCCTGGCCAGGATACAGGTACCTCCATACTGGGACGAATACCTAGCCAAGCCGGCCTGCCAGCAATCCCGCCTTGTGTCCTTCACTGCAAGTCCGCGAATTCCCCCGGTCTGCGGATCACCTCCTTAATCTCAGCCGGGAATGAACCATTATGTCAGAAAATTAGGCTTTCCCCGAGAGGCGTGGGAAGACGTAGAATGCAGATTGAGGCTCCCCGAAAAGCATTGTACTCTCGATCAGGCAAGTATTGGTCTAGATCGAGTTTAAGGTTTTGCGTGAGTTGGGTGTCAGGTGCCGGCCTACCTGCGTAAGTGGATTTCTACTACTTACTCTGCAGCGAACGCTGAGAAGGGTATGGTTGGAACTCAGCCATTGCATTGGACCGGGGCTTTCCTGGATCCTGAGTCGAACATTATGGACCAAACAGGAAACCTTAAATCGTGGCTGGGCCTCAAGTGAGGTGCTACGTAGTGCATGACCAGACATATGTCCTCTGTAGAAGTTTGTCTTCAAACTCAGAAGGTAAGGCCGTCATGCCCAATGACGAAAACGACAAATTGGAGAACTTCGCGGCCGGCACAACAGGAAGGAGCTCGAATCTCATAGACGAAGAAGATGCACAAATCATGTCTCGAATTTGACTGGTTAAGTGGTTGATATATATGGGAAAGCAAGGAGCACTGGTATCCAAAAAAGCAGTCGCTCGCCTATGTAAAATACACAAACGAATAGGATATAAGAAACGCCAACATCAAGCCTGGATGCCGAAAAAAGTAGATAAAGCAACGCGGTAAAGGGGGGTATGAAACGAGCACAAGAGAAAAGAAACGTATACGAGAAAATCCAAGAAGTAACGAGGCAAAGGGCAGGGCACACAACAACAAGCGCTTTACAATAACTCTCCTGCAAAGACACAAAACATCACCTCCCCAAGCAACGGGGATCACAATTCTTTCGACGCACCATCCGAAATCTTGGCTTGCTGCTCCTCCGAGACCTGGCGCGACGCCCGGCGCGCAAGCAGCTTCTCCGTGCGGAACTTCTCGTACAGCACCTCCTTCGTATGCACTTTCAACAACTAGGATGGAATTAGCACAGTAATCATCAGCCCAATGAGGAATAACTTGCCCTTAAATGGGTTGACAAGACAGCCGTCCTCAGAGCCGAAAAATCACAATGGGTTGGGTCGAGGACGTCAATCGTTCCCCAACGATACTTGCGCACAAAGACGCCCTTAAGGTCGTCTGGTACACCATGAGGCGTGATAGGCGTATGCATCTGCCTACTACTGCTCGCATCTGCGCTCACAGGTCTTTCCCGCCTTACATGCCCATCTTCACTCGTCCCTGCAGGCGACGAGGGGACCGTAGCCAGTGGATCCACTGCATGGTGTCGTTTCCGTCCACTCTGCGGCGCGATGACCGCGAACGGCAAAAGTTCGCTGAGATCACTGCGTGGGAATGCGTGTGCCGAGAATCGTATATTGGCAACACTGTCGGGTTCCAAGGCCTCTGGCTCGTTGGCCGCGACGGAAAGCTCCCGCCGCGAACGTGAACGTGAAAGCTGGCGGGTGCTACCATGGCGCGCTGGTCGCAGCTTGATAACAGGCCTTGACTGACGCTCCTCCTCCTCGTCGCCTTCGCCGTGCTCGGCATCTTCGCCACTCGAACCTGGCTCTTGGCTGGCACCATTGGGCTCGGCATGGGTTTCCTTTTTCTTGGGAGCAAAGACACCAAAGTCCAACCCTGCCTCTGACAAGCCAGCGCGCACGGCAGCCTTTATTGCAGCCAGACTGTCGTCGGTGAGCGAGTCGGCGCGCGCGATGATGGGGAGTACATTGACACGAGTGGACAGCCGGCGAATAACGCGGATTTCAGCAGGTGACATGGTGAGAGGCGCAGTATCCTCGTCGTCATCGTCAGACTCGTTGTCGGGCACAAGGTCTGGAGGAATATGCTGGGAGACAGTCGCTTCAGACCGGGTCTTGGACGGGAGAGAGGATTGATCGCGGCGGGCGGTGGCACTGATGATAGAGGAGGGGTCAATCAGGTAGATACACAGGTGGACGTGCTGGTCGCCTTTGCTTTGGCGCACAACTTTGGATTCCTGCATATATGATGAGAACGGGGTGGAATGGTTCAAGTTTTGCGACGCACCTCGCTCATGGTGTCTGCATACTTCGAGTCCAAATAGCGCAGCATGCTCGTCACCTGCCTCTCCTGCTTCAGTTCCTTGCCCTCTGCGAAATCCAAGCCTGGAGTGTCGATAACAGAAAGCAAAACACGTTCGAACCGCGACTCCGATATCTCGACTGTCGCGGTGCCGAGTCCTGGAGTTGGCTTTGCGGACCCTTTGAGGAACTGGTGGACTGCCGTGCGCTGCTCAGCCGTCGCAGCAGGGGAAATATCCGCCGTCTCCAGAAGCAGCCGCAGCAGCGATGTCTTCCCTGTGCCCTGCCCACCTACGACCTATCATTTGAAGTGAGCAAAAATTGGTATTTGGATTCAAGATATCCACGCACCATAAGATTGAACGTCGGTGGCAACCTCGCACGGCGCTGGCTGTATTTGCTCCCCGGCATCGGCGGCGCACCTGGCCCTTTCCAATTCTCGAACGCCGAAGGCGGGCTTGTCATATACATGGATGATATCGTCGTCTCTGGCCGCTGTCCTGGGGACCGAAATGGTTTATGGAACGGTACAGGGCGCGGCGAGTCCGACCCAAACGAAATTTTCGCCGCACCTTTCTTCGGTGTCGTCTCCAGGTTGGCCGTAGTGTCCACCGACTCGCGGATGCTCGAAATATCGACCAGGTTGGCGGGCCATGGGATTCCTTGGCTGTTCAGCTCTGGCAGCGACGGCGACGCGCGCACTTGCGGCTCCTCGGGCGCCTTGGGCTTGCGGCGGAACGAAAACATGATGTGGTGTGTGTGGGTCGGGTTCCAGAAATCGAATCCAGGGCAGTCAAAGAGAGCTGCTAGCCGTCCGCGACTGATAAATAGGTTGTAAACGAGAGGTAGTTTGGTTGAAAAGGCCGCAGCAAAGGGGCCTCTTTCAAGGTTCACTGGTCAAAGTGACTTTGTTTCGAGAAAATGGAAATGTTGAGATGATGATGGGCACAGAAAGGACAATGTTGTTTGCAATCGGCCGGCATTCGGCTTCTTCACGATTGACTGACTTAGGGGAATACTTAATCCAGACCACCACTATCCTTGCTCGACGTCTGTCCCAAAGCAAAATGTCCATTATATCTGTCAAACTTTTTATCTGCGGGTTGCGGTTGGCAACGCCCAGGCAACAGCCTTGGTGATATGGAAATCCCACATGGGCACTTTAACATATCCCCTTTGGCGACGTAGGACAATGAAGGTATTAAAGTCAATTTATGCAAAGCATCGTCCAGGGCACACTTCATCTCGAACAAGTCCTCGCTGGTCATCCACTCTGGCACCTCAACGCCAACTCCCAGCCAGATTCCATACAGAAACCAAGAATCAGTATATATTCCATATCATGAACGACTACAGCTATTACAGTCCCTGTAGAACACACAGATCCAGTCCATAAAAAGCCCAAAGAGAGCACAAAAACACAACACAGGTAAGTATAACGATAATTCTACACAGGCGCCCACAAAAAAGGGCGCTTTTATATTCAAAGAAAGAAAAGGAAAAGGTGAGGGGTATAAAATGTTCGTTGTGCACCTTAGTCGTCTTTGTCCCCTCCCCGCCTCATATCCATATACATTTCCCCGTCCATCCGCATTTTCTTCAGTGGCCGCATATCCATAGGCGACCCCAAGGGTTGTCGCTTCATATCCTGCTCTTCATCGACCCGAAAGTAATCATCACCATCGTTCCCACTGATGGGCGTTGGCACCATACGCGACGACTGCGGCGAAGGCGGAGACTGCCTTGAACTCGACGTCGACAACCGCTTTGCCTTCTTCACAGCCTCATCCGGTAGTCTCTCGTTTACATAGTTGCATGCCATATTCCGCCGCATGCAGCTCGAACACGCAGGATGACCTCCATCGCATTTTGTCTTGCGAGCTGAGCCAAGCACCATATGAGCGACAGAAACAAAGATCACAGCAACTAGCTACGCACCTCGACAGAAATTGCACGCAACAATCTTGGGCCCACTCGCCGACGGTTTCTTGCCCGCACCCGCCCCAGGCGCCGTCATCGCCCTTTTCCTCGCAGGCTGCACGCTCACACTCGGGCTCGCAGCAGCACTAATCGACCCCACACTCTGCGTATCAGGAGGAGAGCGCACCATCGGAGGAATAGGCGGCGCAGACATCGGCGGCATCCTCTCCCTTTCCCTATCCGGGAACGTGCTCATCGTCAGCGCCGGGAGCTCATTATCATGGAACAACGACCTCGGACGCTCCAGCGGCGGTGGGATAGGCATCGGCGTCATCCTGCTATCCGACACTGACGGTCTTCGGTCGGTCATCGGCCTCGACAACGGAGGTGGATCAGACGCTGGTGTGTCCTCCCCACTGTCACTCCCGCTCCCCTCCCGACCAGCCCCTCGTCGCTTGTTATACAGACTATACTGGCATGCATTTTGGCGCTTCACACACTGCGAGCACGCAGGACGGCCTCCATCGCACTTGAGCTTGCGGGCTAGTCGAGAAACAAGAATGAGCTTTTTCCGTATTCAGAAGAATCTGCTTGCTTACATCGACAGAAGTTGCACGCCACTGTGATCTTCTTTGATCTTTGCCGAGCGTCTGAGCACGGATGAGCAGATGGAGACGGGTTGCAAGTCAATAGAGACCAACCCTTGTGTGCAGAATGAGAGCCCCCAGCGACCGGTGGTGCCTCGGGAACAGGCCGAGTGCCATTGGACATAGAAATAGGCCGAGGGTCGTTCCCTTTGGGCAATGGAAGTGGCTGATGTCGAGCAGTGTCTATAGACAGCGTTGGGCGTGAGATGGTCGGGAGTAGTGGTGGCGGACCACGCCGCTGCAGACGGTCTGCATGCTCTGTCTGGAAGCGCCCGAACAGAAAGTCTTTGGTATAATTGCGCAGGGTCTGGGCTGGTGTGTGAGTGTATTACCCGAGCCAAGCGCGGCTAGACGTACATTCATGTGATGGAAAATAGCAGTCCTCAGAGGCATGAAGTCGCAGTGGGCTGGGTCGAGAACGTCGAGGAATCCCCAGCGGTAGGAGCGCACAAAGGTGCCGGGGACCAGCTTAGATGGAGCATGGGCGTACGCTGCTGACGGTGTGTACTGGTTCACAAGCTGCTGCCGCGACGGTGCTGGACGGGTAACGCCATCGTCGTAGGAATACATGTCTGGCGAAATGAGGGCATGTGGTACCACGAGCGAGTGTGTGACCGGTGTCGATGGTGGGGAACCGCTGGAGGAGGAGCCATTGCGATACCCGTTGGGAGTCTGGGTCGGCAGCACTTCGTCGAAAATACCGAAGCCGATGCCAGCCTGTGCGAGGTCATGCCGCACGGCCACCTTGACTGCGTTCAGACGGTCGTTGGTCATGGTGTCGGCCTTTGCGATGACAGGGAGGACGTTGACCTTTGTGCAGAGTAGACGAATGGCTTTGATATCATCGGGATGGAGCATGGCGCGCGTGAACCCTGGGCCTCTTGTGAGTGGGGGTTCGAGGATGACTGGCTCGTGGCTGCTTTGGCTGTTGCCACGGCCACGAGCGGCGGGCGGAGGCACTGGCGGCGGGGGAAGATGCGGGGGAACGATCAGATCCGGGTCCAGGAAGTATAGGCACCTGCGGAAACGGGGGTTGTGGCGTCATTCGGCGTACGAGGGCAGAGCGGGACGTACAAATGCACAAATGGGTCGCCAGCGAGCATCAGGCGTGGCTGGGGGGATGTTGCATCAGCCTCGGAATGGATGGGAAATACGCGCATATAGTAGCCACTCACGTCTTCCGTAGCTTCCGCGTAGCGCGCTTCTACCAGCCCAGTGATCTGCCCAACGACGCGGCTCACGGAATGGTCATCGGCATAGTCGATAGCGGGAGTGTCGATAAGGGTGAGTCCGACTCGTTGGGGACGCTGTCGAGGGTCTTCGGCTGGCACTTCGACGTCTACAGCGGCCTGGCGGATTTCCCAGGTGCGTGCTGAGCACCCCTGTACGAATTTTGCGACTGACGCGAGATCTTCTGACGCAGTGTTGGGTGCGATGCTGCAGGTATCGAGAAAAAGGCGGAGGAAACTTGTTTTGCCTGATCCGAAGCGGCCGAGTCAGCGGGAGGCGGGCAATAGAGAGCGTAGGGGGAGAGAGAGAGGAATAACACCGACCTCCACGGCATCCTGCTACCATTAATGTAAAGAGCGGCGGTGTTTGCTCTGCTGGTGGGCGCATGGTCGTCAGTTTCTCGGCGTCGTCGATGTAACTGGCAGAGATAGCACACCGGGTCCATCATGTACAGATCCGCCGAAATGTCTGTGGCTACCGCTGCCCACTGCTCCCGCCGTGCGATAGGCATGTTCTCTCCTTTGGTCGGTATCGTCTGGGTGCATCCGGGATTCGTTCAATATGTTTTCCGTCGTCGTCGTCGTTGTGTCCGCTGCTCCGAGACGATGGCGGCAGCTTTCAGACCTGTCCCGGACTTTGAAAAGATCAGGCCCGAGACGACGACCCATGTTTTTTTACTCCTTCCGAGGACCGAGCCAATGAGAGGATAACAAGGTCCTTTTTTTTCAAATCACTCCGTTTCATCTGGAACCGTAAGTCCGAGTCCGTCGTCCGCTCTGATCCCCTCGACTGGTTTGGTCGAGGGTTGGTGTTCATCGGCCTGGACGATGTCCAAAAAGCACTCGAATCCACACAGAAAATCAACGCATATATCACCCAAAAAGGTACAGATATCCAACGGATTCCAAACGGTCCGTCCATCAGAATCAAAGTTCATTGATATCTCGGCCGCGGGGGCTCTAGCGGATCAACTGCAATTATGAGTTCGCCGAGGGTGGTCACTCTTTTGGCCAGGCCATCCCCAACTGCGGCAAGCAGCATGTGTGTGTACCGACGGTATCTAATCCGAGCTCAACAAGTTCGACTTTCCATTTGCTTTCCCGACTTTCTTTGAGGTACAAATAAGCCTCGGGCTGCGGATATCGGAGTTCCGCCACTCTGATCCTTAGTTCCAAAGCGCAGAATCCCAACAAAGTCACATGCTCCGCAAAACGCCCATTGTCCACACACGGACCGATCCGATAAGAAGTAACTGAGACTCATCCGGGCGTCGATGGACCAGGATGGACCCACCAGATAGACTCGTGGATCCTCCGATCTGCTTCAACACCCTCCAGCGTACAAATAAGTTTAACGCTTTCCAATCCCCCTTCTAGCCCGAACACAAGCAAGTACATTTACGTCTGGGGATTTTTTGAGGCTTCAGCGTTGAATATACCATTGGGCAATGCACCTAACACGTGTGTACCATGCTGCCGCCCCCGCGCTAGAATACAACAATATCCAAACCCGGCGTCTTCGCATCCACAGCCCTCTCCATTCCATCCCTTGTCTATTTCACAAACCCCTTACTGTACATACCTACTCAGTTGAAAAACAGTTTAAATCGGGTACTTCGGTCTGCTAGTATTCCCAATGCTAGACGTTATACAGACTGCGTGCAATCTTGAATCTCCGAATCCCCCATGGGCATTAGCACTCGTACGCTAGTAGGAGATTTTCTACACGTCTTCATTTCCGAGTCATATCTCATGAAAGATTACGTTCGACGCCCTAGACAATACAAGACGGTGAAGAAAGGAAGGGGATGGGTGTCCGTGCATGGTGGCACCTC
Organism: Cylindrobasidium torrendii FP15055 ss-10; assembly: GCA_000934385.1. Taxonomy (NCBI): domain Eukaryota; kingdom Fungi; phylum Basidiomycota; class Agaricomycetes; order Agaricales; family Physalacriaceae; genus Cylindrobasidium; species Cylindrobasidium torrendii. Next base: position 14,728 of record KN880759.1, read on the forward strand.
CAAAAGGTTCAATGTTCTCGGTTGGGTGCAAATTGCAATGGCTCATCGCTCAGGCTTTGAGGGCCTTAGAACACTCCTTTTGGCGATTCAAACCAGATGACCAACTCCACGGTAAAAGGCAGTCGTGTTTAAAGAATATCCAATCTGATACTACACATAAAGCGTCCTCGAAGTATCACTTGTCAACTTCAGCACGCTGCATCTCCTGCACATTGAGCATTCCCTTCATGAATGCTCTAAAAAAGTCGACCGTCACCTCCTTGGTGGGATTCATGCTCGCTAGCGTCCTCCATGTCGACATCTTCATCTCTAAATCTATAACCTCCTGCGCCTCCTTCTCCGTCAAACAAACTATATTCTTCTTCAGAATAGCCTGCTGCTCTGGAGTCGTGAACTTCTTCCAATCAACTCCGAGGTTCTTTGTGACCGTCGAAAAGAGGCGACACATAGGCTTGTGTGGAATGTCAGAGTGTTTCCAAGCGTCGCGCTGGCATTTCTGCGAGCAATACCGCACGATGTGGCAGCCACTACACGCTTGTAGCTTACGATTCAACGTAGCTGTCGATTTCAAACAATTGGGCGCAGCACATTCGTTGAAGACGGCTATGTCGTGAATCCTGTGGCAAGCGTCGGTCTTGAGTAAGCTGCGGTCCGATTGGTATCTCGAGAATTGATTGGCAGACTCTGTCTTGATGCGTGGCGATAACTTTGGCCACTTGTCGCCCAGAAGGTTGACACCGAAGACGGAGGTTGGACATTCACACAACCCGTAGAAGAAGGTCCCAATCGCAGCGAGCTTCTCCGTTTGTATGTCGACACAGCCCTCGAAGATATCCATACAGAGCGCGCGAGAAGCGAAAAGGACAACGTCGTTCTTGGCGTAATAGTCGTCGTGTTGGTGCCATGCACGGAATACGTCCATGCCATCACCGCCGCGGCCCAGTATGACCCTCGTCTCATTCATGAACTCGGTGAGCAAGTCGAACTTCCCAAGGTACCGTCGAACTTCGAAGCCCGCATCCAGTGTGCTGGTGGTGTGATTGAGCAGCTGTCGAGCCCAGCCCGGGACGCGCGCGAGTGCTGCCATTGCAGGCGACTGATTCAACTTCACCAAGGAATAAAGAAGGAAGAGGGGATGATAGGCGTCGGGAAATTGTTCAAAGATACTCCAGAGCATTTGAACAAGAAATCGAGGGTTTGTGCCAAAGACATCGGCATACTTGCTCGGCCAAGTTGCGTGTCCAGTTGCCTTGAGCGACTTCTCCGATTGCTTCACCAGCTTCTCGATAGTCGGCCAGGGTATCGTGAACCCAACTTCCTTCGTATCCACCAAGCCGCGGCTAGCAATCGAACAGATGCTGTCGAAGAGTTGCGCGCCCGCCCCAGACGTCGTCGATGGCCTGTTCCGAGGAACATCGTGCACCCACCAGTTAGCGTCTTCCGGACACCTACACTCTGGCTGTGCGATATTCGCCACGTCCTCTTTGCTCCTGGGATACGATAGGAATCGAATGGCCGCAGCGAATATCTGTGGATGCATGCGACGAAGCTCCTCGGCGCATTCTGGGTACGCACAGAATACGTCCTCGACGCCAGCATAGAAGAGGGAGCATCGTGTAGGGATTTCGGGGTCCGCGAGAGAGTCGACGAAGGCTGAGATGGTGCTTGGATGCGGGATGGACACCATGTTGCCATTGATATTCACACGAGATGGCATTTTAGAGTCCTTGCACCCTCGAACGGGGATGGATTTGGCTTAGGCGATGGTAATCGGCACAGTGAAAGAGAATATACGCGTGCCACTCACTGGTGTACGGCGACATAATGTGTGTTGGTGGTCAGTGGTCAGTGGTTGTGGCCGTGGTTGTGATGATGATAATGGATAGTGGCAGTGATGGTGAGTTGAAAGGGCCCACTTCATTATATACCCTGGCTTCGGGGCATGTGGCTCTCAAAAGAATCATGGGAGTTTGCATACCCTATTGTCCTTTTGTTCGACCCTTGTGGTTTGCGATCTTCGCCCTTACAACGCAACAAAAACCAATGCATCGAAGCATGATCGTAACCGTATTTGACGATGGCCACTTCATTATTGTTAAGAGCTGACTCTTTGACGCATCTAAACACTGGACAGCAACTCGTCACGCGGGTCTACATACTTTCCTGTGAACGAAATGAGTCCCATCTTCACCATCGAGCATAAACCCACCATCAAACACGATTCGACCAAACGCCCGCCCATGGTCTCCTTGCTCATCACATTCACCATCAAGCGATAAACGTTCCAATTATCTGCAGCCCCAAAGAGGCCACAGTACATTAACGACATGAGTAGGCTGTGCTCGTATGGAAAGAGTATTAAAAAGGCGAACAAGTAACAAGTAGGGTACAACAACACACATAATAATAATATAGGTAGGGAGGGAGGGGAAGGCGGACCGAAAGTACCAGCTTGCCTCATGTTGCACGGTCCTCGTCGAAACGACTAGGGCTAAAGTCTTCACGCTTGATGCTGGATCCCGAACGAGAGTCGGCAGAGCGTCCAGCTCGCTGTCCACGACCTCTGACAGGCGATAGCGAGTGCTCCTGCATAGAGACGTCCGACGGCGACGCCGTAGGCGCCTGCCTAGAAGATTCGCCTCCATAGCCTTGGTCAGACGTTGGGTACGGCGTGCTGGACGCCGACTGATCCTCTGGACGAGACCGACCCCTCGTACGACCTCGCCCAGCCCCACGCGTCCTCTTTGGGTCCTTGCCTTTTCCGCGCCGCTTTTGCTGCTCGACATACTCGCAGTCGGTGCCGCGACTCTGGCAGTTGTAGCACATAGGGCGTGCGCCGTCGCACTTGAGCTTGCGTGCTGAACAAAGGTAAGACAAAGGCCTAGACCCAAGAGGAATAAGACAGACCTCTGCAAAAGTTGCATGCAATCTCGACCTTGTTTGACTTTTTGCGCGGGGGTTGGTCTGAGCCTGGTGCACGGCGGGGTTTGCGCTTGGACGACCCAGACGGCCTGTAGTCATCGTCCTCGTCTCCGTCTCCATCACCGTCGTCGTAATCTGGTGAACGTTCATCGCTGTTCGTGGGCGCATCATCTTCTGAGTGACCCTGCCAGGGCTGTGGCTGTGACTGGGGAAGTCGGGGGTATTCAGGCTGTTGTTCTTCTTTCAGATATTGGCGCGGCTGCTCTCCGTAGAAACCCGTCGGTCTTTCTGCAGGTGGTGGAGGTGGGAGGTAGGACGAGCTAGAAGGTTGGCTGGGACGACTATAGCCTGGATCTGAGACGTTCTGTCAATATTTGATTCCAGGGAAATAGAACATGCAACGCACCATACGAGTATGCAGGCTCTCTGCGGTATCCGGACTGAGGTGGGTCGGGGTATGGCTGCATGTAGGCCGAGCGTGACGGAGGAGGAGGAGGCTGGTACGGCATGCGGGCTCTGGACTGTTCGTAATGGTTCGGTAGCTCCTGTAGCATCCGCGGAGCTGGCGGTGACGGATCTCGCCAGCGCGGTTGGGCGAACTGGTTCGTGCTCGGGCCCGGTTCGTCTTCGCGCCAGTGAGTCTGCTGCTGGGCGGGCTCTGAATTGTAGTAGGGGACCCCTCTTGGTGCGTTGTATGGATGGTAGTCGCTTGGACGGCTGCGAAGGCCTGGCTCGAGCTCGGCGAGCAACGGAGCTGGCTGGTAGACAGGATAGGCCATTGCTTGTTCTCTGCGGCGGTCTTGGTGGTGGTAGGAGGCAGTGGATGTGGCAGGAGGCAGCGCGCCGTAAGCTGATGCTGATGGGCCGGCAATTGGAGAGTGGCGGCGATCATAGTCCAATTCCTCGTCCTCAGGGTCCTGCGGGATAGTGGTACGCGTGGAGCTGTCTCTGGACGTTCTGAGCAACAGTGGCTGCAGACTCGGGGGCAAGGAGCTATGCGGCGGGGGCGGCGGGGGATGCTCCTCTCCTCGTTCTCCTCCTCCTCGTCTTTCCATCGTGTCTGTAGTGCGAATTGGGTCGATACCAACGGCGGTTGTCCTCTGGGTCGCTGGCGGGTGCAGGGAGGAGCTGGGAGACCAGAGGAGAAAGAGTACATTCAGCTGTCCGAACCGTCTCAAATATAAGTTCCGTCGCAGTGTGTCTGGTAGACGATCGTTGCGGAGGAATAAAGGCACCAGAAAATGAATGAATAAAAACCAAGCCACCTCCTCTATTTGCGAGAAAGCGATTGCTGGACCGTTTAGTTCCGGGCAGGCGCCCGCATCGACCGACGAGAGATGGATTTTATAGCCAGGCGGTGAAGATGGGAGAGAATGGACAAAAGGGGTCGTGCGTGTCGCGGCGAGTAGCGCGTCTCCCCGGAAAATTGGATCACTGTCCCTATCGTATTTGTCTTTCTCCCACCGTCCGGAAAATGACAAATTCTGGATAGAAACAGGTTCTTTTGCCACCCAAACAAAATGGACACGAATTGACGCGTCTTTTGGAGAGTGCTGGTTGTCCCACGCCGCGACGTGTGTAAAAGTCGAGACAAATGAAACGCGATCACTGCTATTCTGGCGAGCCCGCGTCCCCCTGAGCCACAAAAGGCGACATCAACCCAGTATCACGGTACCCCTAGATAAAACTTTATTCCCTCCCTCGGCTTCTAAATACCATGGAGGTTTTTCTCTCAGCCGTGGAGCCAATCATTATTTCCGCCTGTTACCGCCTCCGAAAAACAATTCCACCCTCGAATTTATCCCGCGCTTTTTCTTTCTTTATATTTTTTACGCCACCCGTCGTGCTGCGTCGGGCGGCGCACTGTTGCGCTCGGCCGAAAAAGGCAGTCTGACATCATGTCACGCGCCATTGATCGGGCGGGAGGTCCGCAAACTCCAGCCTCCGACCACCATGATCAGACAGCGCGCCGTCGTGCGCCGCCAGACGCGCCTGCTCTCAACGTCGGCCATCGCACATGCAGAGAAACCAATCATGAACCGGTACAGCCGGATTATAACCCAGCCAAAGTCGCAGGGAGCAAGCCAGGTCTGTCGTTTATATGCGCTTTATTTATGACTCGGCCGACGAGCTCAACTTCGTCCAGGCTATGCTCTACGCGACAGACGGTGTAGACAGCATCTCAGACTTTGATAAAGCTATGGTCGGCGTGGCAAGCATATGGTGCGTCGCGTCAATTTCCTCGACGCGTCTGTCACTAATCCTCGCGTTCTGATAGGTACGAGGGCAACCCGTAAGCATATTCACACTGTCAAACCCTACTCTCTTCCTTACATTCCACCCAGATGTAATGGACACATCCTCGGGCTTGGTCAACGCGCGAAAAAGTCTCTGGAAAAAGCAGGGATCATCGGCTACCAGTTCGGCGCTGTCGGAGTTAGCGATGGAATTAGCATGGGAACCTCGGGAATGCGCTACTCGCTCCAGTCCCGCGACCTCATTGCCGATGCAGTCGAGACGGCGGCAGGTGGACACCATCTCGACGGTATGGTCACTATTCCTGGCTGCGACAAAAACATGCCTGGTGTCCTGATGGCGCGTATGTTATCCCACTCTCCCAATTCTTGACTCGAACTTACGCTTCTCTAGTCGGCCGTCTTAACCGTCCTGGTCTCATGCTTTACGGTGGCAGCATTCGTGCTGGTTCATGCGAAGGTTCACCCCAACTGGACATTGTCTCTGCGTTCCAGTCGTACGGCCAATACCTTCAAGAGGGAGAGACAGAGCAGGCAGAAAAGAAGCGCTACGACACCATTCGCAACTGCTGTCCAGGTCCTGGTGCATGTGGTGGTGTGCGTCGACTATCCTTCCTGTCTTGCACCCCGCTCATCGTTTGCAGATGTACACTGCCAACACCATGGCCAGTGCTGCCGAAGCAATGGGCATGACCCTCCCCGGATCCTCTTCCTATCCCGCGGAATCTCAAGAGAAGTACGACGAATGCGCCTCCGTGGGACCCTACATGCACGATCTCATCTCAAAGAACATACTTCCGCGGGATATCATGACCCGCGCCGCGTTTGAGAACGCCATGGTGCGTCCGGTCATTTTGCTCTGCATCTATTACTGATTCACTTCCAGGTCCTTGTTATGATCATGGGCGGCTCGACAAATGCAGTTCTCCATCTCATCGCCGTCGCACACTCAGTTGGCATCAAACTTACCATCGACGACTTCCAGAGTGTGTCTGACAGGACCCCCTTCATTGCGGATATCAAGCCTAGTGGTAAATACGTGATGGAGGACGTTTATAAGCTTGGTGGTATCCCCAGTACGTTCTGAGCAAACGCCATGATACATTCGCTCATCACTCCTCCAGAGATTCTGCATTACCTGCTCCAGAACAAGTTCATCGACGGCAATATCATGACGGTGACTGGAAAGACCCTTGGAGAGAATCTCGAGCGATGGGTACACAAGTACGGCGAGCTTTCGATGACAACGCAAGATGTTATTCGTCCTTTGGAGACACCCATCAAGGAGACAGGTCATCTTCGGTCAGTTCGCATCCTTCTCCTTTCGTCGCGCAAGTTTTTCTCAAATCTCATTCAGCGTCCTCAAGGGCAACCTTGCTCCTGGAGGCGCCATCGCAAAGATTACCGGCAAGGAAGGCCTCGGCTTCGTTGGCAAGGCGCGGGTGTTTGATAATGAGGACGACTTTACCGCTGCCATCGAGAGCAAGTCCATCAAGAAGGGGGAGAAGACGGTGGTTATTCTGAGGTATCTTGGACCCAAGGGTGGGCCTGGCATGCCGGAGATGCTCAAGCCGACGAGTCTGGTTATGGGTGCCGGGCTGGGACTCGATGTCGCATGTCTCACTGACGGCCGGTTCAGCGGAGGGTAAGGAGCTTTCCCCGCTGCTCGCTTCTCCTATCTAACGTGCGAATTTTCATTTAGATCTCACGGATTCTGCATTGGACATGTTGTCCCAGAGGCGCAGGTTGGTGGACCCATCGCGCTCGTGAAGGATGGGGACATCATTTCTGTGGATGCGGTGAAAAATACTTTGGAGCTGCATGTGAGCGACGAGGAGATGGCGGAGAGGAGGAAGCACTGGGTGCCGAGGCCAAAGCCTGTGTCGCAGGGTACGTTGTACAAGTACTATAAACAGGTTGAGGACGCGAGCCATGGGTGCATCACTGATGCGTGAGGTGCATAGCATCGTACAAAAGTATATAAATATTAGTTTTGGTTTATTGATTATTCTTTGTGGATTTACTCGTGTGGGTTTTCTTCGTTGGCTGGCTATATTCGGTGGTATGTTTTTTGGATGGGGAGCTGGTGATTGGATATTGCTAGGTTTAGGATGGACGTCTTCAGATGTCAGTTTCAGAACTACAGTATTGTAAGCTACATGTCTCCCTAGCAGACGGCGTGCCGATTCAACAGAAGATGGCCGCGACAATGCGAGGGGCATCCTAAATTGACCCAGTTGACATAGAATCCACTGCGCGCACATCACAGAGGTGTGAACTTTGCGGTACTCTTGAGGTCAACTGCCGTAGGTGGCTGTGCACGAGTGGCACCGGGACTCTATTGTGCATGTGAACAATGAATTCCTTGTTTAGATGTGCGTCAAGGCGCAAGATGAAGGTCGCTTAAGAAGATGGCGACCAAGACGTGAGTGTGTTTGGACACTTCACTGACTTCGACGAACTACACTTTGGTAGTCCAGGGGCCCAACACACCAGTCGTTGACACCAGTGATGAAAGCGCCCACAAGCAATCGGTGGCGGTGTTTCGCGTGTCCATACCTCAACCTGCTTCTACCATCTCGCACAGCCGACGGTTGTCCATGCGAGCTCAGGGTGGCATATCATGCACTCCATTCGATAACCCCGCCGCCCACGGCGCGCACGGCTTCTTGCCACAACGTCTCAGCACAGGGTTTTTGGCGGGTATGTATAGATCTCGTGTTTCGTAATTACAGCGCATTTTTCTCTTCGATGGCGGGCTGCTGGGACTGCTCCTTCTTTTTCTCCATTCACCCCCGTTTTACCATGGCAGACCACCGACGCACTCACTCAGTCGTCGGTATCTCGGCCTCGGGGTGTACTCAAGTTTGGGACTCTAGAGATCCTGGGGTGAACTTCTGTGCCGTTGGCATACTGCATGGCAGTCATTGAGTCGGCACTGCTTGTATAGGCTCGTGACCAGCCGGTTCGTTACCGAACCGGCTGGGAGCAACTGCGGTCATTTTGGCCGGTTGCGCCTGGCTGGTGTTTGTCCTTAGCGATTTGAAAATATCGATTTTCGTGAAAATCGACCTCGAACTTAGTATACAAAAGTTCACGGAAATTCGATTCTAAGTCGATTTGGGTATACAACTTTTTCACAAATTTTTGGGAGCGCAAAAAGCAAGCAACCCTCATCAAAACCGTTCATAAGTTAGTATACAAAATATGACGGAAATTGAAATAGCTACACATTTTGATATA
>KN880760.1:0-22911 GCA_000934385.1 Cylindrobasidium torrendii FP15055 ss-10
GGACGTCGACGGCGATGTGGAGCGAGGCGCGTGAAGGCGCGTGAAGGCGGGCTGGTCGCGAGAGCCTCAGGGAGGCTACTAATCGTATTTCTGATATAATTTACATCTTTCCGCGGTGTATAGCGATGGTAAAGCTGTTTTCGGCCAAATCCAGCGCCAACTGCGCCGACTCTGGCAACTCTAGATACTCTAGAGACCCCAGAATTACCCGGGGTCACTCCAGATTTGACCGCGTAGCTCTATACCCAAACAGGTCTTCCTGATGCTCACTTTGGGATCGCATGAATGCCAACCCATCAGCGCGTTTTTTGGTTCTTCCAGTCCGCCACTCCGCACACTGTACCTCAAGCCATTCGCGAGCGCGCCTCTCGACAACGAGGGGCAACCCGACATCTCGTCTTTCTACACCAATTTTCCCGCAGTGGACCGCCTGACCTTCGACTGCAGAACAATTATTCAGCAGTTATTGTCTACTTTTCTTTGCCCTCGAACAGCTCCAACTGTGTTTCCCAGCACAAGACACTTTGTCCTCAAGATAAACACAACTCTTTGGGCCATTTGCGAGAAGTACAGCGAGCCCATCCTCGCGTTCGTTGAGGCCCGTTGGCGCACAGCAGAGCGCTATCTTGAATCCATGACATTGGTCGCGACTGGCGGCTTCGGGTCATTCGAATATCGCGGAAGGGACGTGATGTGCTCGACGCCGTTATTGAAGGCGCTTAGCGTATATAGAGAGGAAGGTCTGAAGGTGACAGTGCTGGCGGAACCTTACCGACGTGAGTGGTACATGATTTTTTCTTCCTCGATCTGGCTCATTTCTATGTTTCCAGAGGATCCGGAGTACTACTTGTGATTTGGGATACTGGTGCTATTCGATAGTAAATATTCGTGGTCCGTAAATGGTTTATTTAACGGATCCAGTGTGAAGATAGACCAATTCGTGATGTGATGTGATCTGGTCATTAGTATTGGCCGAAGGGATAGCCAACATGTATTACAAGACGGCATAGTCGTCTCCGTAGGAATACTCGATATATGTGGTATGTGTTGTACGCGAGCGAGTACCTGCGGTACCCACCATTGCGTTATCCATCATGCTACCTACCCAATGCACCTTTTCTCTGGAATAGCATCGAGTTTGCAGCTTGACCAGTGCCCGGTGACCGGGGACCACTCGTACTCACGAGTCACCTGGGAATATCATCGATTGTGCCTACGCATAATTAGGACGTCAACTTCACACTCGAGAGTCGACTCAGCTTCGAGGCAGCGGGTGGATGCCTGTGGACGCCTGGCACTCAGCGCGAACGTCAATCAACAAAACATGATACAGTATGGCAGTTAGACTGAATTGCCACCCTGGGGTTTGCTATGTGAAAAACCCGCCTTTGGAAATTTAACTGGCAGCCTGAAAGGTGCAACGTACGAAAAGCCCATTTGATGCTGGCATACGCTGCGATACGCTGCGACGGCCCGAGAACACCAATGATTACAATACTGGTTCAGAGAAAGTAGTGAAATGCACCAGCACTTAGCTGTACACATGAGTTCCTGTGGAAGTCACGCCGAGACAGGTGATTGCTATGTGTACAACATTGGTAAACAGGTATCGCGAATCAAGGGACCATGGAAAAGTATGCACGGATTTGCCACTCTCTCCACAAGCAAGCAAGGAATGCTGCCTCCTCTCTTCGGGCATGCCGCAGGCCTCTGACGTCGAGCTCTGATGCATGTGCATGAGCGTCGACACAGGCGTGATCAGCTGACCAAGTCGCGTCGACGTCCCCGCTGTGACTCTTGCCACATCCTGCTTTCACTGGGTCCATCGATAGTGTCATGCGCGGTGCACAGACTGAGGACATTTACCGACCCGTCCTGCGGCTACGCTTCGCTGGTGGCGCCATGGCTGCCATGGCTGCATGCTTTGCGCGCCGAGGATAGTATGTGCGCATGAGAGGTGGACAACACTGGCCTTGGGAATGCCCAAGGAGAAACCTTGCATCTGAGCGAATGGCCCTCGTTGCGCGGGTCACAGGTGTTCGGAGACCGGTAGCGACCTTTTGCCTTTTGGTACTTGGTAGCGGAATGTCTACAGCTTTGCGCTTCTTTGAACAGCGCGGAAGAACCGGGGAGTCAGCGGATGCGTTAATCGGGGCAGAGGTTGGAGGCGAGGGGTCCATAAAGATGGGATCAACGCGATGAGAGAGTCTCGCCAGCCGACGGATGAGTGGATAAACTTCAGAAAGTCCCTCTTGGGGGACAAATATACGTGCACGAGCCGCCATCAGGGATGGATGAGCGGTTCGCACACAAAAAGTTGGGAGGTCGGTGTAAGGTGGAAGATGGGTTGTGACACGCCCAGTCTCGGGATGTCTGGTAAATATAGGCGCCCTGTTGAGATATTCACTGCCGTGCGCCGTGTAAACGGCCTCTTGAGGGACAGGGATCTGTCAATTCAGATCAGACTTAGAATGATTCAGATTCGAGTCATGCTTACTTGATCAACGCGAAGGCGTTCGGGCAATTCTCGTTTGAGGTTCTGCTCGTAAACCCTTGCTATGGCGTGGAGTACCGCGTCTGGGGGCATGAAAACGAAGTCGTCGGTGTCCATAGCCTTCCAAATAGTCGGTTGCACTGCACATATATATCAATGAGAGAGCGAGCGCAGGTATATCTGTGCGCATACATGACAGTGTACCGATGGGGCTGTTCATCCACTCTTGCAGTTCCCCAGGCAGAAGTCCAGCTGCTGTAGCATATTCATGGAGCTTCGAAGGTAAAATGAGAGGCGAACGCGTCATTAACAAACGCTTGGGCATACCATGCGGTCGGTCGTTCTGGCAAACAGGCCTCTTGATATCGGTCCAACGAATTCTCGAGAAAGAGAGACGCAATCCTCAGTGTAGAATGTCATCTTCTGTGGTTTTTGTTTGTGGGTGTGTTGAGTGCGCAGTGTTATGCTGATGGCCAGTTGGTAGTAAGAGAGTGACCCAGATTTGGCAGTCAATTGTGACACGTCACGTCACACGTCCCATCACGTGACCGGACTTCACGGCCCAACAATCCGCGTTTGACTATTTACGGTGCCGTGTGACTCTTTCTTTTGACCACAACTGTCATCTGGACCATGGCCCCCAGGCCGCGCCGCAGCGCTAACCGCGGAAATCGAAGGCCCCCCGTTGACGACAGCAGTGCCGACGAGGCTCATTCAGCAACCGATAATTCAAGCGATGATGCAGATGAAGACGAGGAAGACTCCGAGGACGATGGAAAGCGAGCACGCTCTTCTTCCTTAGACCCTTCTTACGTTTATGGTCAAGACGACAGCGATAGCCAGTGCGATTCCCCGAGGTCTCCTACGCCGTTGTTCAAATACCCCGCTGGGACTGTTCTCTATACTCCTCCGCGCAGCAAGTTCCGTAATGAGCCACGTGACCAGTCGGAAGAACTGCGAGAGAACGTTATCGAGGCGGCGGGCGGGCGTAGATGCGTGGGAACAGGGGAAGACGATCTGTACGGGATCCATGAAGGAATGCACTTCATTTCTCATGCGCTCAAAGGGGATGCGGTGCGTTCTGATTTGATGTGACGAGACGAGCGTTTCATACTTACCACTCATTTTTATAGCTCATCAGCACAGAAGCATGGCTGGGCTCGCTGGTTAACGTCGACTCTCGATGGAATATCGCTAGGGGTGCGTGAAAATTTTTCGCTCAAATATCCAGTTACTCAAGAGACTTAGGGGCTGTCTTCTTCCATCGTGCAGTGGATCGTGGCCTCTGGGCCCCAATCCCGATTAAGTCTAAAGAGGACCCCACCATTGACCGAAATTTTTGGAAGTTGCTAAAGAATATCAAACTACCTCCTGCAAAGCGCATTAGCTACACAAATGTGAGCGGTTACTTCTGTCTGAACGACTCTATTCCTTACGACAACAACAGTTCTTCGAGCAGAAGGTGTTTCCTGACTTATGGGATTTCAAGTTGGTCGCTCTTGCCTTCATCAGCTCTTTTGAGATCCAAGTCAGGGTATCCAGAGGCAGGTTCCGTTCCATACGTTACGATTGCCCTGCCAAATCGGATATCATCATGAGGACACACATCAATCCAGCAAACATGATGTGGCGCGCTGGAAAGTCTATCCTCTCGCACCACGATGAGATTCCCAACTGGGACATGTTGTCGTCTGCCGACAAAGATCTTATCGATGACGTTCGTGACCTGACGACGCCTGTGTTTGACAAGGAATTACACCCCGAACCATTCGAGCGGGGCCATTCCTTGTACAACGATCCAGCTCCGGCCCCCAAGGCAGTGAAGAGTACCCGCCAGACCAGGAGCGCGCGGCATGAATGCATTATCCAGAACGACGACGATGACGACGTTCAATCCGAGCCCGAGATTGACCACAGGGACAAGGATGGGAATAAGCTGGATCGTGCCGGGAAGAAAGCTGGGACCAAGGCGATAAAGGCTGTCACTCGACGCAAGAGAGCAGCTTCTATGTCGCGGGCATCGACACCGGCTCCGCCTGACGTGTCGACGCCAAAACGATCTGCAAAGCTTGTTGTTTGTGCGCCAGAGCGAAAGCAGAAGATGTCGGCGAAGGGAAAGGCGAAAGAGGCTTCGAAGCCCGAAGCTCCGAAGCCCAAGGCGGCTCGGAAGCCACAGCCGCAGCCTGAGTCGATTGCTATGACCGTCTCAGTCCAAAGGAAGAAGAACAAGCGCGCCGAGGATGATGACGGAGACGATGTAGAGAAGGAGATCGCACGCCCCAAGAAACGTGGTGGTGCGAGGCGTTAGACAGTTGCATTTCCCCCCGTTTTCCACGACCGTCTCTTCTTTTAGATACAACTGTCGTCCAAATCCTGACTGTGTCTGATTTTATCACCTTTCAATTTCTTATCCCATTCTTCGAGTCTTCTGATTCGTATCCCACAGTCACCTTTTTATTGTTCTCTGGCGTCGACCGCCGTTATACTTTCACATTTACCAAGTTTATTTGTTTCGCGAGTAGTACTTAATAGAAAATGGCGTTGAAAAGGGCGAAAGCCCACCACTCGCGTGTGATTGATTCCACTGTCAGTGTAGGCCCTGGGGCTGCTGGGCAGTTTGGCCTGTCGTATTGATGCCGGCCCATTGCTTGAAGCAACATTATGTCGCAACAACAAAGTTGTTGTTGCTCAACCCAATTCTGCGGCCTTTTGAAAGACATACACTCTGTCGGTGCTCACAGGCTCAATCCACTATGCAGTATTATATCGATTTAGGATTGCCGCACTCCCTTTCGTTAAACAATTTTGAGGTACCAATGCAATTGGGATGCCGCTACTGGCAATGCTTTTGTTGGCGTTGTTTGCGGTAAGCTGGTTTCGACTTTGAGCGAGTGCATTCTTGCAGTATCCGGGGGAAATGGTAACACTCAAGTATAACGATACCATCTTCATAATGAAACCAGCCAACGAGGTGCTAGTTCCATAGCCATTGTAAAACTCCTACATGTACTGGACTGAGTAGTGACACGGAACCGCGTCCGTGGCAGGACCAGCTTCGTGGAGCTTAGACTAATCAGCCTCTAGGCCGAGGGACACTCAAATGGACACACCATAGACAGTCTCTTTTCCATGATTGAATTTCTAGATATGTTTGGTGCCTCGTTCATCTACATTACCAGCTAATCCAATTAACCAGCCCTACGATGTAGCTTCGAGGACATTGCTTTCACAGCCTTGGCACTCCGAGGATAGTATGTCCGTTGTGAAGAGGCAGCAGGAGCGCATTCCATCTTTGATGATACTGTGTCCTTGGTAGAGCGACGCGTACACTTTGCTCGAGTCGTGCGAAGACGAGGGGCGACATTTTGACGTTTAGTTGGTTGGGCAGGATTGTCCACAGCTTTCCGTTTTCTTGACGGGGCTTCGGCAACAGGTGGCGTGGTACTCCTTCTAGAGAGTTTCCGTGGTGGTGGTGCAAATACTGGATCAATGTAGTCGGACAGTTCAAAAAGACGATGAATGAGAGGGTACGTCGTCTCGGTGCGACCCATAACCATGCACGAAATTGCCTTCACTGCCATTAGTGACGGATGCGCGCTCGTCACATAGAACTCGGGCAAATCTGTATATGGCGAAAGATGCGTTGCAACGAGACCAGTGCGGGGATTCCTAGTGAAGATGGGGGCACCTATCTTCATACCGGAGGTGTGAGCCGTGTACTCAATCAATGCCAAAGGAGAAGCCTGCCGTAGTCACATAAATGAACAATTAAACCGAATGAGACTGGAAATATTCACCTCGTCGAGACGCCGTCGCTGATGATAGTCACGTTCGTCATTGTATTCGTACGTCGCTATCATTTGGCGCAGTACGTGGTCTGGAGGGACGAGAGAGATATACCCCACATCCAACGCTCTCCACATAGAGGGTTGCACTATAGTAGGGCACGTTAGTACGATGTGCGATTCATAATGTAGGGCTCACAGGACATGGCGCCGAATGGGGTCCGCATGAGTTGCTCGAGCTCTCCAGGAACAAGACCGGTGGAGGACGAATACGCTCTCAGCTGCAGAAAAGAAGCTTAAGTTGCATTTGTGGACCATCGTGGAAAAAGCTGACAAGGTAGGTATTCAGACTTTTGAACAATGCACGAGACTGAGGCTGAACAAATTCCCCTGACAGGGAAATGCAGTCTTCGGGGTACGGTCCATCCATGGGCTGAGAGAGTTATCGGGTTCGTGCTGGTATAAGGGAAAGACTCGAGATCTCGATCACTGTTGATCGCGTAATGGATGCACAGGCGAGAACTACTGTCTACAACATACAGCAAATAAAACCTACAAGCTCGACACAGGTTTCAAGTTAGCAATTGAGCGCACTTCATTGGATATTGAGTCTTCTTTTTCCGGGAGTGGCCCTCTCGTCTCCCGGCGCCTCGCCGTCGCAACAACGAAAGCCTGGACAATGGAACTCAAGACTGTCGAACTGAGTCCAGCATCGCAGTAAATAATCTATTTCATTGTTATGGGATGGTATGGGAGTGGTACTTTTAAGCTGTAAGGTGGTGTCTAACTTAAGATGCGAGCCCTTGTAATTTTTTTTGCGAAATTGCGAGTAATACCTTCATTCATCGGCACGCAGAGGTCGCATTTGAAACATCTCATGATTGAAAGTCAACAAATCCTTCTTCAAATAGCTTTCGCAGACAGCTCCGTCGCTACCATGGTCGCCTGCCGATACATACGGATGGAACGGGTGCTGGCATTTGCATGGATACAACCAGTGAGCTGCCGAAATCGCGGCCGACTTTAAGCGACCAGAGGCGACCTCCACGCACGGTGGTCCAGATTGTCTCCGTATCCTCTTAACGGACGACCCATTGTCAACAGTGTCAGTCAATAAAAGCAATGTATGATTTTAAAAGGACAGGGAGCCCGTAGTAATCCAGCACCCACAACACACTAATGAAAGCTACTTAACAACAACAGAATAGTACGAATAAAAATATCAAGTCAGCAAACAGAAATGTAGTCGTAACCGGTATGGTAGGGGAACCTAAATCAGGAACTCCAAACGAGTATCCTAGAAGGAGGGTCAGTGAGTGGACAGGCATCAAGAACAAGCCGACGCACGATGGGATGTGACGAGCCAAGTTGTGGAATTTGGCTATACCTCGGCTTGAGGATGTCACGCACGGCCTCAAGGAGCTGTTGATACGACTGGTTGTGATTCGCGCGAAGACATTTGATGAACGCCTGCGGGTTGCATTAGAATGCAGCCGTATGTATCGAGTATGGGATTACGCACATAGCTCATAGCGCCTACCGCAACACCCCCGACAAAGGTATCGGCGCTCGTCTGGCCATCCTGGCTTCCGGACCAGCATATAACATCCGCCGGAGAGCCCTTGCGCGAGGTGGCCTTCTTTGATACTTGACGCTTCATAAGCGACCCGTCACCGTTGTAGGAGTATGGGAGGTCAAGCACGGTGCCGGAGTGGCAACACTGCGCACGATAAGCGAGAGCTAGATATGAAGTGGATAGGGAACGACATACGTCGAATAAGGCTGTAAGACGACAACCCATGGGGAGAGGTTTGACAAGGAGGTCGTGCAGGAGGTCATCTACTATGATACCACTACTGGGATAGTCGACGGGATAGATGGTCTCGTCGTACCCAGAGATTTCGTCCCCGTGGGTGTCGCGTCTGCGTCCCCCATGACCAGAGTCTAATAGAGCGGTTAAATATGATGTGGAAGTGAATGAAATGAACAGGAATACAGTGAAAGAAGAGCGAATCATGGCACTTGGCACCTTCGACTAGCCACTTCATGGCGCCCAGGATGAGTGCTCTGGTTGGATGGCGTCGCTGGTCTGGGTCAGTATCTGTTAGAATCATAACATCGCGACTGTGGAAGCCCCAGTGTTCTGTTTCCTGCTGTCAGATTGTAGAGCGAGAGTCAGACGTGAAAAACCTACTCATCAGAAACTCGCGAACATGCCGGGCGTCGTTCACACATCCCTTGAGCGCGCTCTTCTGGCCAACATAGTTGATTCCAATGCATACTGCCCTCTTTTTTCCAGTGCATTTGGAGTACTGGAACATCGTCCGAAGCTTCTGCTCGACGCCATTGTTGAACTTCTTGACATTGTGATCAAACAGACGTAGGTCGTGATGGAATTGTTGTCTTGGGCCAGCCTGGTCAGGGTTTCTTGAAAACAAACCTCGGGGCATTGCTGCTCCGGGTTCGTCGATTTCGCGCGCCTCGTCGGGCACAGGCAGCGGCTGGGAATGACTTTGACTTTGTGCGTGTCCTAGCGGCGGCGGCGGCGGCAACGATGGTTGCTGCTGTGGCAGCGGCGCGCGGTTCTGCTCGTCGCGGTGCACGCTGGCGATGGTCGACTGGTCGTCGTGGTGCGGATAGATGTAGCTCGTCACCGCAGACAGAATTCTTGCCCGTCGAAATAGACTTTTCTTCTTTTTGGGGCGCGGCTGAGGCCCTTCGGACAGTGTTCGCTGTCGCTCGGTGGTCGACATGATGGCGGAAGGCAACAGCGTTCAGATGGGTAACACATGCCCGCCAAGAAAACCCATTTTTGGGCGGTGAAGAACAGTGGCATTAGAAAGCACATTGAATGGAAAGCGAGGCTGACTGGCCCGGCACAGCTTTCATTGTGATGGCCAAAACGGGACTCTGCCGCGAGCGTGTTGGCAGCGTGTGAGGGCAACAGTCGCGTGACGTCATGCAAAAGTACCAAGGCGCGCGGTGGAAGAAAGCACGACTTAGTTTTTTGGAGGTTATATGAGGGGAAACATTGGATTTCAGCACTTCTGGCTACGGCGCTGCGGAAACCTTTTATTAAAGTCAGCGGTGTGGCGCAAATGCCGTCGGCGTCTTCCCAAATCAGGAAGAAAGCCCCGTTCTCCTCTACCATGGCAGATACGCGATGATATTCACTCAAACGTGAGGCTCAGAGCGAATATAATCATCGATCTTTCATAGCCTTACAAGCAGAAAGTTTACCACGCTGCTGAGCTCAGAGATGCGTATGAGGACCAAATTGATTGCGAATAGTCGTTGAAATGGCGCGTCGTAGTAGACTGTTGTCCACATAAAATGATTTTGCATATCAGAAAACGACAACAAACACTCCGTTTACAATGAATATTTCTATATCACCCGTATCCAACCAATAGCTCAGGCGTCCAACTTCTTCACACTGGTATCATCTTCATCAAGCTCGATTCCAGCCACGCCATCACTCAGCGTATCCGCGGATTGCTGATTCCTCTTTTTACGGCGCGCGTCGCGCTTTTGCAGGACTAGCGTCGTGATGGCAAAGAAGACTATATCAAGAGTTAGTCGATGTCATATGGGAGGACGGGAAAAGGAACGCACTCATTCCCGCGGATATTCCAGCAGTCACGATGTTGCCTTTAAGGACGCGAGGTTGCTCTACTTGAGGGAAGATGACACTGTACAAAGCTCAGCTCTCTGTAGAGAAACTGGAGGAGGCGTAAACGTACATGGGAAGCCAGGCCTGGAAGACATAGGCGAACATGTTACACGATGCAACGACGAATGCGCGTTCTACATACATGTCCTTTTATCAGTACAAGAAAGCGCTTTGAATAAGATGGACTGACTCTCGCTATCGTGCCCGTTCAGCTCGTTTGCCCATGCCATGATGATACCGGATATACCACCCATGAACGACGTCTACTTGTGGTTAGGAATTGATTTGGGACATTGAAGAACGAACGCACCAAGTAGTATAACGCCCAGCGTCGTGTTATATGCTCGTATACCGGCGTCGCAGCTAATGCAATAGCGACGGACATATTCCCGAGCTAGTCTTTTGGTCAGCATCATATTATTGACCAGTCGAAGACACGTACTCCTGCAAAGACAATGACAACACATCGTGAACCTAACGCGTCCGATGTCCATGCGTATATGAGTGCTAGCATCAATGAGCACCGAAGATGATTGTGAAAAAAAACGGGAGAGCGGACTGAGGACGACAGCAATGGCATTAATGCCAAGTGGGTACGTGTTGATCTGTCCGACGGTATACTTCTGTGTGCCGTCCGGGTTGAGGAAGCTCTTGAGCCAGAAGATCATCGACGTCGAGGGACCGTTTCCATTGTTGAACTACGGCGAAGGTCAGGCGTTGTTCATATGTCTCCTGTCGACATACCAAAATGTACACTATGAAGTCGCGTCAGTAAAAAACATGAAGGGATGCGAGGGAGGACGTACGTGGAACGAGTGTCCACAGGTGCCAAGTTTTGAAGAATCCCAAGACCTACATTCTGGTTAAGTACGCCGCTCATTTGCGCTTCATTCTAGGGGTTGCTCACCTTCGCCTTGGTAAACTTCGCAGGCGGCTTGCGGCCAATCTCAACCATTCTCCTCTGCGCAAGGTCAAGCTGCTCCTGCGTATACAACTTGGAGGGTCTGGTGTTATGGGGCAGGTCTTGAGGATGTCAGTAAAACGACGTTACGAGCATGGTGGCATGCGCACCAGGCATGATGTAGAATCCGAGGAGGGCGATGGGTAAGGTGATGATTCCATCGATGATAAAGAGCCCTATGCAAAGGTCAGACGGCAGACTTGGCGCGACGAACAACAACTAACATTTCCACCCCGCAAGTCCATGCACGCCATTCAGCCCATTGTATGCGCCCTGTTCAAATAATAAGGGGGATGTTCATAGCGCATTGAAAGCCAAGCGGACCGTCTGCAAGAATCCACTAAACATTGGTCCAATTGAACTTGCGGTCTGCTATGGTGTCAGTACACTGAAGGGGTTTTAGGCATACGACGCACATGGAATATACACGCCCGCTTGCCCAATTCCTCCGGCCTATACCAGCTTCCAATAACGTATTGCATCGCAGGGTAGAATGACGACTCGGCCAGACCTATGAGGTCGGTTGGAAGATGTCCTAGGTGGATGGATGGATGACGCGACGAACCGACGAAGAACCGGATTGCGACGAGCTGCTCGAAGCTCTTGGTTGATGCGAGGACCATTGTGAGTGTACTCCAGATGACTTCCATGGCGGGGATCTACACTGGTGTAAGGGAGGCCAAGGCAACAGCAAGAAGGAGGCCATACCCATATCGAGGGTCGTATACGCGTGATGAGGAGACTGTAAGAAGGCGATGAGCAAAACGATGAAGGCTGAGTGAGTGGACGCACTTGGAAGGAATCTGCCCGATAACATATCCACAAGTCCATGCCGTCGTTATGTAGTTCAGTTGGTTTCCGTGACTGCAAAACGCATAAGGTCGAAGAGAAGAAAGGCAGGATCGACGACATACAGTCCGAGGCTATGAGGAGGTCAGCTAATTCAAAGCACGCAAACAACAATGGGCACACACTCTTCTTTCATTCCGGAAACATAAGCATTCTAAGGGTTCGTGTGAGATGCCAAGACTTGCTTGTTTTCGCGCAAGGGCGTACCGTGACATTCTGCTGGTCCAAATATGTAAAGGGGGCTGTCAGTTTCGGTGCGGAGGTATAACGGAAAATAGACTTATTTGCTGAAGTAAGAAAGCGCCGCGTACGTGAGTAGACAAGCATCGAGTTTCCCAAGAAACTTGCGCTCCTCTGGCGACTTATCCCACGTATCCCTGATTAAATAAATATAGGGATTGAATAGAATGGATGCATGAAATGACTCGCACCAGAAATACGAACGAAGCGGGCGCTTCTTGAGACTGGCAGAGTCAGAGTCGGACATGATGTGGAGGACGAGGCAGAAAGCGCGCGTCGGAGGTCGAGAGAAAAGACTTCCTCAGCGGTCGACCGCGGAATTTCTCAGCTTAAGAGCCAGCACATATCATAGCCAAAGTGATCAGGGACACTGAAGGCGTGATTCTGCTACAGACGATAAGGAATAGTAGCATACTCGCATTAGCCTGTCAGCAGCTCCATATACCCACACAGATATATCTAGCAACGAATAAGACGGCCGAAAGACCGTTGATAGAAGCTTGTAATCGCAGAGTACAGTATAGCGTAACACCAGTCCCCGAAGACGCGATGAACCACGCCATCTCGCGCGAGAGTGGTGGTAAAAGGCAAGTGATCGGCATTGTTTGGCATCAATGCTAGTGCCACACAGCGTTGTTCTACTTAACTGCTAGCAGCCAATCCCACGAATGGTAAATCTCGCTCATGCTCCCTCTCTACTGCGCTGGACGCTGGTTATATATGCTGTGACAGTCCTTGAGGATTTACTCTATTGTCGGCCGTGTTACATCTGTGTTACTCAACGAAGGGTTGAGCTTTAGGCCCTTTGAGCCTGACTATGCGGGATGAAACCTGTCCTGGGTATCCTGGAAAATTGATACGCCTCTCGAGGGTCGAGCATCAGGTATATTTTGACGGTGTGCCAACACTACGTAGTCATTAGTGTTTTACATATACCAAGACTTCAACATTCATTATTGCTATTCAAGCCAATAGTTAACAGCGCTTGCTAAGACGCACTGTACAAAAAGAATGCACTTTGCAAAGACCCAACCGTGGTTCGAACACGGGGCAACACGATCTGCAATCGTATGCTCTACCACTGAGCTATTGAGTCATGATCGTAAATCTTGTGTCTCTATTCAAGCTTTTGATTCACTCATTGCGAAGTATGTTTCGAAGCTTCAAGCTTGAAGCTGTCATACCCATGATGACTAGCACTTGCGACTCTCAGGAAAGGATGCTTCAGCCTAGCCTCATCGCACCACCAAGACGAGAAGAATGCCCGTAGTATTTCATCAGAGGCTAAGGCTACATTTATACATAGGTGGTGGTGAGTATTAGACAATCCACGGCGGCGTACAGTACGTATGCCGTGAAAGACACAGAAGAAGAGAACCAAAACGCAGATGCAGAGATGAGGGATTGTGCTATGTGTGGGTGAGTGGGTGTACTATACAGTCGGGCTACAAGCAGCGCAATCAAGAAAAAAGACGAAGGGGAAAAGAAAATGTATGGAATATGGTATCAAGAACCTATATGTGTTGCGCGTTGCAGGATTCGGGGAAAAGGTGAGATTCAGGGGAAGGCTGCCAGGGGAATGTGTATCCCGCTTCGCCAGCCGACTCCAGCGCGCCTGTGTCGCTGAAGACGACGTTGCCGTAGTCCCCAGGCATGTCCATGTCGGGTGTCCATGCAGGGAAGTCGGTCCCGTACGCAGGTTCCACCTCTGGGGCGCCGTAGTACGAAAAAGGCTCTTGCTCGAACCCGTCTTGAGTGGTGTTATTGCGCTGGACGTGAGCTCGGGTGTCTAGGAAGTGGTATATGACTCGAAGCAGCTTGCGCTCGTCGCAAGAGGAGTCTTCTGACAGCCGGGTCTCGACTATATCCTGTTGCACTGTGTACTCGTTCATCTCTGCACGTAGGTCAGCACGCGCCCACAAAGAAAATGGAGGGAACAAACATACCGGTGCTCATTGACAGTTGAGTCCAGTAGCCGGGGATGAAGTGCGTGCGATAAGTATGTGGGCCAGCGGTAGATGACGGCATGCACGCCAAATGCGTGCGCTCAGCGTGGACAACGACGTCCCCTCGTTTGACGATGAAGGAGGCAAAGATGTAGGGAGATGCGTAGGGCGTCTTGGACACGAATGTAACAGAGGGATGGATCATCCACAGCTCGCCGTTCGCACTTTCCAGTTTCATCTTGCGCCAAGAGTCGTACAGAGGAGGGGCAGACGCCCTGGAGCCACCGCTACTGCTGCTTTGAAGTTCGATGAGAACATTGCTCTTGAAATCCCAGTCCGATGCTGAGGAGTCTGAGATTCTGGGATCCATCTGGCTGTCGCCCAGGTAAATGCCGCCATCCGCGAAGAAAGGGTCCTGCCCGACGTCGTCAAGGGCTAGCGGTGGAGATCCGGGAACACGGTTGACGGAGGACGGAGAATCGGCTGCAAGAGAGTTGGCCCGTTTTGAGGCCGGAGTACTGCTGGGCTCTGTCGGCACAGCGCCCGGAGAGTCGGGAGACGATGGCGAGTCGGCGGCCTTGGAAGACGACCGAGACGATGAGGATGGATGAGGCGGAGATGTGGCGCCCAGCTCGCGAACAATCAGGCCCTTGACTAGACAATATATCAGAGATTTGACAGCAGTTGTGGGGAAAGGGACTGACTCCGAGCGTCGCTGCAAGTGTCGCGCAGTTGCTGTAGACGGCTTCCTACTTGTTTGGCTGTCCTCAGGACACCGGTCGTGTTCAGGATGTACTCGGATATGTAGCGGTTTCGTCGGGGAAAACGTTGAAGCTTTCGTGCTGCCCCACGCTCGGACGAGGACTTGTAGTGCTCGAGCGCTAAAAGGAATTTTTGAAAGTCAGAATAGACATTGGGCCGAAATCGGGGGGGCGCACCCTCGATGAGCTTCGCCTCGATATCTGGTGGCCAAACTTTGACCTCTTTGGACGACTTGAGCGTCTTCCACAGCTTGCGGCCAGTCATCGCCGTGTCCAGTGGAGGTGAGTCGGGAGAAGGAGTCGTGGCGGCGGAAGAGGAATACGAATTGTAAGGGTGGTATGCAACCGACTGGGAGGAATAAGGCGGGTAGTAGTTGCTGGTCATGTTGGTGGTGGTCCGGATGGAAGAAGTATCAGCGAGGGCGACGCGACGCCCAGGACGATGGGGCCCCATTTTATACTATGCGCTGAATTGGTGGTGTGAACCTTGTGCTGTCTGGAAAGCGTCGATGGTGAACCAAGAACAGAAGGAGAACCGTATAAGGATCGAATGAACGTCAGAGCATAAACAACGAGATTGCCGTTACGGGATACGCGTCAACATGCAAGCATGACAGACGCAACCACTGGGACGTGATGGGATGGAGACTATCTATCCAAGTTTGTCCAAAGCTTGTCCCCAAGTAAACCAAACGGATGCACACGCCGCACGCCAACAAATGGCCTGTCCACTAAGGAACGAAACTGTATTGACTGGTAAGCAAGTAGTGTGGGAAACAACCAAGGAGCAAGCGAACAAGGTCGTGGATGAAATCCTGTAGAGACGGGCGCAGCAGAAAAAAAGAGAGAAAAAATCGCGAGCAGTGTCGAAACTAAACGAACGTCGGGGGTGTTTACTTCCGCGGAGGACAATAGACACGGGTGGTGAAGGAAAGAAAGAGACAATAATTGGCAAAATCCCACGCGCGTGCGCGTAACTAGACGCTTGTTCTCGATCAAGGGTATATTCGAGCGGATCTTTCCGCGCACCACTCCTCCGGGTTTCTCTGAAAAACCCCCGTCTCCGTCTACCCCCCGTTCTGTCATGTGGTCGCTCGTCGACCCTCCCAGCGCCCAATTCTGCGCGCGCACTGTCACTGATCGCGAGTGGCACCCATCTCAATTGAACAGGACATGCACCAATGAGCAGGCAATTCGCTTCATTTACCCTCTCAATCCTCCACTAGGTCACCGCCACCAAGCCCCCGGAGCAAGCTCATTTCCTCAGAATTCAATTGTCCCACTTTTCCAAATCTGTTTCTGGCTGCCTTTTCTGGTTTTTAGTGATTTGATGCGGTCACACGGAAAACGGTGCAGCCGAATAATCATCCATCAGCATTTGTTCGACTGCGCGGCGCGCATTCCCTTACGTACGGCCCGCCGCGTACGTGCCTCCTTCTCCTTGGAGGTCTGGCGCGTCTATTGTTCTGATATTGCCCTTGTGTCGTAGGGAGCTCCCCATGAGGTTTTGCTTCTTCTGCCCTGCCCCTTGCCAGCAGAAGAGTTGGCCTCTTCGTCTCTTCGCCTGAGAACAAGAAAAAAGCTGTTGGATTGACCTGAACCCAAGCTTATACCAACGACAATGCTCAACAGGTCGAGTCAACCGTTGTACCTTGGTCAGGACATAGGATATTGTAAGTACATCGAAGAAAGCATCAGCTGAATCGTAATAAGAGCTGAACAAAACAGACTGGTAGACGGCCGTCAGTTCTCTAATGACTTTGCCGGCGTAGCCCGTTCCAGACAAGGAGAGCTATTTCAGAGTCCCCAGCACACCTGCATGCGCCCGCGAGACATGAAAGCCACTTTTAGGTCACGAATTGTTAGCTTCATCACCCCACGCAATCCAGTATTAAATCCTGTACATTCAAAACCGTAAAACAAGCGAAAAGTACTGTTTGTGATAATACAAGCGTCCATGCTACTTCATCGGTTTCGCATCGATAAGTCCTGGAACGCTTTAGCGAAAAGAATACCACGCAAACGAACAAGAAAAGCGCACCTTTTGCAACCTCCTTATCCGCCTCCGTCAAACCCGAATCATGCGCCTCAAGGAACGCATCCACCTCATCCATCACATTCTCATCCACACCCTCGTCCTCATCCTCCCCAACTCCGAACGCATCATCACCCTCATCCTCACTCTCTACATGATCTATTTCGAACTGTGGACGCTCAAGCAGCGCCGCGGCAGCCTTCTGTATAAGTGGCATCGAGTCCCCATCACTGACCACCCTCTCCCTCTTCTTCTCCTGTGTCGGTGTAACAGGCCGAGGCGACACCCTCCCGGGCGAAATCCCAGGCGTGGTCCTCTCCGGCGTAAGACGTACCCCATCCTTCTCGTCAATACTCCGCAAACTGCCCCGACTAACCGAATGCCGCATCCCAGGCGTAAGCAAGCTCTCCCTCGCCTTCGGCTCCTCCAGTGTCGTATACCGCCCAATGCTTGGCTTATGCACCACCTGGTGCTTCCCAACGGCCTTACCAATCTCGTCCGTGAACATGTTGAACATCTTCTTGTTCGAATCCGTGGCGATGGTACTCCAGAGGTCTCCAAGTATCCCACTCGAACTGCTACTGCTGGGCCCAAGCGTCGCTGCGGCGTCGAATGACTCTGGTAGTGGATCGAGACGGAAGGAGGCAGTGAGGTCGGTCTCGAAAAACGACTCAAGGATCTCATCAGCGAGGACAACCATCCGGAATGTCGCCAGATTCAAGTATGGCTGGTTCGCTGGTAACGGTGCTGGCGAGTCGTCGCCCTCTTCAGGTTGCGGCAGTAATGCATCCCCGTACTCGAACGCGTTGGACATAAAGCGACTGACTGCACCAAGGTAGGCGTCGCCAATTTCGTAGCGGAAGATAAACTGCTAGTGATCAGCCAGCAACTCAACGGACGGGTGGCGGGCGACATACGAGGAAAGTCTCGGACAAGGTCAACACCTCGTCCTTCGTGAGGAATCCGTCCTTATTCTTGTCGTGCAGGTTGAAGAACCACTCAATGTTCTCCATAAGACCGTTGAACATCACCCCATCCAGCCCGCTGATAAGGTCCTGGAATGACAGCGCGCCTCGACAAGATACATCCCAAAAGAAGAACAACCTGTCGATGAATTCGTGCTCGGCGACTGAGCGGTCGACGCGTTGCTGCAATCATTAGAAGACTGTACACCAAGGCGCCTAAATACTCACCTGGAAGCCATTGCTCACAATCTTCTCATCCCGTGCCCATGTCGCAACTTCACTGAGAAAGTACTGGAACGTCTTGAGGCCAATCCGCGTCTCAGGCTTATCCGCCCCAGCTTGGTCGTCCGTCGTAAGTAGGCTAGGCGGAGGCAGGGTTGCAGGCGGCGGCGGGAACACACACATCGCCCGATATAATGAATCATACACAAGCCCCGCCTGGTCCTTCGTAAACCTTTCCAGCGTCCTCAAATTCCGCACAGCGCTCCTCTTCGCGAAACTTTCGATACTGTGGATGATCTCACTCCGGAAGCGCCGGCGCTCGCCTTGAATCATCTCCTCAGTAACAACAGCAAACTCTCGGAAAGACACAAGCAGTAGCTCCTGGAAGCGAGTGATGGCTCGTGCCCGAGGATCGTTCGAGTCGGGATGCGCAGACTCGCCGAGCGAGGCAAAATAGTCGCGCATCAGATGCAAGAAGTGTCCGTCGTCTTGGACCTGCAGCAGCTTCTCGCCGTTGATCTTCAGGATGGCTGTGGTCCAATGAGCGATGTCACTGCAGAGCCACGAAAACACTAACCAAGGCTGTACATAGTCAGCAGAGGTCACGACGAATACGACAGACGAGCTTACCCAACCTGAAAAAGGACCTTTGGCCCCATGCAAAAGAAACAATCCACGATACGGAAGGCAAAGATCATGGGCATACTGTTGATGAACCTGCAAGGAAAGTGAGTTCCAGCCGCCAACCAGGATGGCAGCGGGCATACAAGCTCAAGAACCAAGGCAGGGACGCCACGGATAGCTGGACGTCGACAGCCTGGAAATGGTCGTGGATCATGGGCAAACACCGTTGGACCAAGGACTCAAAGACGCGCTGGTCGAGAAGGGTGCCATGCATAGACGGTCTGTGCTGCTGTCAACGCATGTCATGACTCTTCTAGTGTGCGGACTGACGCATAGTATCCGGGCAAGAGGCGGTCGCAAAGCACCTCCAGCAACCAGAAAGCTTGCTCTTCTGACATGTAGCTAAATAGGATTAGATGAGCCAATTAATGCAGGTTGCTTCCTACATGAGAATCGCAGCGGCCAGAATGTTCATTGCCTACATTGCATAAGCCACTGTCAAAAGCGGACTGGTTGGCACGGACCTGGCAGTAGCCCAGCTCAGGGTTCTTGAAGGCATACGCTTGTAGAACGCGTCTCAGCGCAGAAATGCCGTCTTCGGACTGATAGCCGGCGTATTCAGGTAGGCTGCGATGAAGGTCCTTTTCGATGTCTTCAGTGCTTGCACTCGTGCGCCCCTCATTGTCCTTGAGTAATTGCTCGTAGTAACCAGGATTACTGAAGCGCAAGAAGATGGAGCCAGACAGTGTTTCCCACATCTCCCCTCGCAGCCGATTGGGTAGACCGACTTGGACCAAGCGCGTGCATTGGGGGTAACGAAGGAGGGTTAAGTTGCGGCCATGCGCTGTAGATGGGTTAGATCAACATTGTAAGGTATATAAGCACGCACTTTTGAGATATTGCGTCCACAACTTGATCTTTGAAGCCTCTCGCAATCTACACAGTCGTCAGCAGTGCAATCAAGAAGTAGACAGACTACGCACTTCCTGGGGTCACCGGGAAACTTGAAACGCAGTCCCAGCCCGCCATGAAAGGTTGATTCCCGCGGTCCCGAGTCCTTTTCCTCCGCTATGAGACTCCCGTCCTCATGCTCCTGGTCGGCCACGGTCGCGCTCTCGGTGACCAGAGTTTCCGAGTAGCATGTCTTCACAAACGGCTTGACTTTCTTCATCTGGCCCTTCTGTAGCTCGATCTTGAGTGCGTCGCGGAGCAATGAGCAGAAGAGGTCGGCCGTCGGCCGTAGCGAGGTCAGTTGGACGATCTGGACACATCCCATCAGCGACTGCGAGGGCGTAGCTGGGACTTGGCCGCACGATTTTGCTCCCATGCCATAGCGCAAGGCTCAAGGCGTAGATGCCGGCGCGTGCATTCAGTCGTTCGACGCGTCGGATGGTGGATAGCGGTAGCGTGAGGCGCACAGACTTGCGGTCCAGCGAGGCAAAGGTGAGGTACGGCGCGATGAGATATAGCTTTCCGGCCTGCAATCCACGCTGTTAGATAGATCCTATGAAGTTGGCTAGGACACGCACGTATGAGTCCTCTTCCCCATGCACACCCATGCTCATGACCGCGTTGATTTCCATTCGCTCGACCTCCTCTGTCTTATTTGTTACTTCATCCTTTGGCGCGGGCGGCGTCGACGCAGCCGAAGGAATGGAGAAGAATATCTCCGTGAGCTCATCCTTTGTCGGCTCCTTGAAGTTTCGCAACGCCGTGGAAATGGTGGACATGATGGTCGCGGTCAAAGTAAGTGCTTATGGTGGCTGTGCGGGGTGAGCAACTGGCTGCATTAATTTGATGGAACGCTAATGCAACCTCTCTGGGACGCGGCTTTGTAGTGTAGTGGCTATCACCCGGGATTCTGATTCCCGTGACCCAGGTTCGATCCCTGGCAGGGCCTTCACTTTTTGCACCCACATAGTCGACGCAAGCCTTCCGATGCCTTTGTTCAATGTTGACGTCCGTCTAGGGTGGCGGACCTATGCTCCCCGGGGGGTACAGTACCGGTACCGTACCTATGCCCAATTCAGGTGGGGTGTACCGTACCGTACTGTACCGTACTGTACCGGCACGTGACAGAAACTTGTGACCTGCGCCACACCTCGCGTTTTGCTTGTTTTTCGTGCTATTCTCCGGTTTTTCTTGCGTCTGCGTGCATATTACACTATCAAAGGTCTATTATGACACGATTTAACGCTAATGAGCCACTATTGGCGGCTTTTCACCCTGCAATTCCTGCAGGATCAAGACATTCTTTGAGCAGACTCACATTGGCCCTATGGCTTTTAATTGACTGTAGAACTCTTTCATTAACACCTCTCAACTATATAACAAAGCTACAGCCCTCGGGGAGCCCAACGAAAGCCATGCCACTCCCCCCACGGTCGTTGGGTGCCCGCCGATCACGCCGCCGCCCGCCCCGCGCCGTGATCCGAAGCCGCACGTGATGCGGTCACGTGAATGTATCATGTGATAGGTACTGTACCTACCCTCCCGGCGGGGGGTGTACAGTACATGGTACGGTACGGTACGGTACGGTACGGTACCGGTACTTATGCTTGGTACCTATGTTCTGGGGGTTAGGTCCGCCACCCTACGTCCGTCGTCTGCCAGGTGCAGTTGATAACATTACAATTTACTATCCATTATGTGTTTCGCATCCCTACGATTGTCAGTCTCAAGTGTTCACCGCCGTCATATCTTTCATTCCCCAGGTTGGTTTGTTTTGGTAGTAGTATTCGACAGGAAATGACATTGGAAAGGGCAAAGCAGCCCACATCGTTAGTATGAAAATGCTGGCATCCGTAGTCTTGTTCACTACAATGCACAATCTGACAGTTTCATCGACCAGTCACACCGATTGGAGTAAGAATCGTGCATATTCGGGAATAAACAGTATTGGAAGAAGATATGTATGTACGCTATGAAAGCTGCACTGAATGCTCAGACCACACAACGCATAATGAGTCAAACATACTTTGCCATAAGCAAGGGAAGAATCAAGGTCTTAGTCAAGAACAAGCTCAACCTGGAAAACAATTGAGCTGCGGGTGTCCTCGACACGGTGTTATTGGGCTCACCTTGGATATAGCAGCCTTGACGCGCTCAGCGACCTCCATTGCCATGTAGCTGACGGTGGGCGATTTGAGCTCTTGTTTCCCATTGCATGCGCCTCCCGACGCTTCGTACAGAAAGTACCTCAACTCCGGTTCGATGTCTGCGCCAGGCGCTTTGCAAAGCAGTATTCTGGTGTCCTTCACAAATTCTCCTTTCATCGAGTCTAAGATGTGCAGCATACGGTATGGCTTCTCGGTGCGCTCGAGTAGGTCACATCTAGTGGACGACCGAACATTCGACGAGCATTCCAAACTGCACTGATTGCTTTTCCCGTTGCCCCGGTCGATCCAGGCGGAAAGAACCGACGTAGCTTTGTCGACGCACTTGAGAAAGTAGTTCATGAGGGCCTGATATTCGCGTCCGGTGATTAACTTGAGCTCTGGGATGTCTGGCCAAGACGCCAGAGGATACTTCAGCATCTGCGAGGCTGCCTCTTTTGCCACACCGCCAAAATCCTCCTTGAAGAAGCGCGCGATGGCGAACGCTCGTAAAGGCTCTGCTTTGAGGGATTGCTGCGCATTGGTGTGAAAGAGTGACACGAGTCGTTTGCGTGGGCGTCCCATTCCATACTTCTCAAGCGCGTCGTGTAGTTTGAGATTGTATAGAGCGGGTAGGATGGCATCTGCCTTGACATCGATAGGCGCGCAGAGCAAAAGGATGGCCCGGATGGTGGTTTGGTCTTCAGCAACGGTACACACAGTACACCCCTTGTGAATTTCTTGGGGAGGACCGGAAAATAACTGGCAGAAAAATGGTGACGCGTATACCAGAAAGGATTTCTGCGTGAAAAGCAGGATGTTATCGGAGGTGCGAAGGACCACGTCCGCATCAGTCTCCGAGTCGAAGGGCGCCTCGCCGATGGGAAGGTTGTCTATCTCTGCTCGCGGTAAACTCGCTGTGGTTTTCATTGCAGTCTCGTTATCGCACCGCTTATTTAAATAGTCTATCCAAAACAATAGTATGAAATACTAGTTTTGCTTTTGTGAACTGATGTCTGCCACCGCAGACTTGTTGTTCCTGCTAGGCGGGGGAGGAGGGCCCTCGAACGCGTATTCCGTTTCAGTACGGCGCGTTCGGGGACTCCTGGTTCGAGCACACGCGATGGCGTATACGGAAAGACGACCACCCATCGCGTTTGCTCTCGGAACAACAAATCTGCTAGATGTCAGTAGGGCGGGTGGGATGGAAAAAGAAAAAGTCGTCTAAGTCGAGTTCGGTACCTCGACAATGAGAGTGTGA
>KN880761.1:0-22903 GCA_000934385.1 Cylindrobasidium torrendii FP15055 ss-10
AAGGCCTCACGAGGCAGGCTCATGAGCGCGAGCGCTCCTAGCGCTCAGCGCCGAGCCCTGATCGAAGTATCACGTAGTAGCAACGGGCTGCGGGCAACCCGACGGCGACATGTATTTGTGGGTGTCGGCCATCGAGAGAGGCTACCCCCGTCTATCTAATGAGTAAATTTCGATGCTGGTTTCAAAAATCTTTGGCCAAACACACGAACTTCAGAAGTGGGCAATCCCGACATACTCCGGCTCTGTTCGCCAGCCCTCACGAGCCTTACCCAAAGCTCACGAGGCTACGACTTTACGTCCTAAGCTGGAGATAGCTGCCGAGCATCATGAGCGACCTCGCGAGGCCGTTGCAATCCTCGGGTGCTAATAAGGTAAATCATAAGGGCTCCTAGCTCGCCTCGCAAGGCGTGATGAGGATTTTGGCCTCACAAGGCCTCACGACGGGGGTATGGGGCTTCCGACATACCGTCGAAAGCACAAACCTCTCTGCTCTTCCCTGGTCTAAGTGGGTTGAACGGACGCTAGCAGCGGGCCATACCGATATGCGCATGTCATGTGCAAGTCAAACCAGATGCTCTCTCGAACGAGGAAGACCATCGGACATTGTTATATAAGCAAGCTTCTACGATAAAAATGTATTCCATTGGCATCAAGGGAAATCTCAAATAACGTATGCTTCTAACATTTCTGATGTATCCTCCTTCCATGCTTTTGGGTTCAAGTTCGCAAAGGCGGGGCCAAGCCACAGTGGAGTGAGTAGTACCCATTTTTGGCCCGAACAGTGGGCTACATATAAAACGCAGTTTGGGCTTCCGCTCCGTCTAGTTTTTTTCCCTCACTCATCTCTGCCACATCCATCGACTAGCATCATGGCTGTTGTCCCTTCCTCGGAGTTGGATATGAGCTTGGGTGTGTGTTGCACCATACGCGCTAATATGGAGATTTACTCAAGTCTTTTGAAGGTGTTCTACTCATTGCCATATTCTGTGCGTGTTCTTCTCTCGTCTGAATCCCAAACCACCCCCTTACGCATCCTAGTCAATACGTATCTATATGGCTTGGGTGCGTCTCTCGTTCTAGCGCGGTCATGACAATTCCAACGTATTTTCAGTCACCTATCAGTTCGCTCGCTACGTGACTATCAGTTAGCTCTCCCATTCGCACTGTGCTCCATTGCCTAACCATTTGGCAGAGTTCAACGATCCTCTCTGGATGAAGTTAGCGACTCAGTCCCTCTATTGATTTGGATGCTGAACTCAGCACAGAGGATTCGTGTTAGCCATGTTCTTGTTGGACTCCGTTCATTCAGCAGCGTATGTATGTTCTCTCATCCAAACTGAACGGATCGCTCACGCCAAACGAATAGTATTATTTACATGGCGTATTACCTCTGGTACGTCGATCTGTGATAACCTTTGCACGTCGACATACTTACAGAGTTTCCAGTGTGTCTACGTACGGACAACCAGAGGCTCTTGGTTGTGAGTCCTACCGTCATTCCCGTCCTGTCCTTCACTCTAACACGCGTGGATTATAGTTGCACTCTGGCCTGTAAGGGTTTCACCGCCCGACGAAGCTTCTGGCTAAACATTCTCTTCAACCCTGCAGTACCAATTCACGCCACTTTCTGTTGCCATCATCGCTCTCATGACGCATCTCTTCTTGACCAAGCGGTTCGTACTTCGTTGTCCCCACCCTGTCCATTGAACTAACTATACCCTCTTCAGGATCTACAGTCTAACGCAAAGCCTTTTGCTCGCTGGCGGCTTGCTCTTCCTTGCGTTTGCGACGTTCGGCGTTGGAATTGCAAGTGCGGCTCTTGCATGGACTATGCCGACGTGCGTGCCCAATGAACATATTGAAATGACATGGGTTGACCTTGTTTAGTCTACTCGAGCAAGCTGCCTTGGTGCCCCATGTTACGGCTTGGTTCGCCATGTCGTTTGCGATGGACTTCATCCTCGCTGGTACGTGGATTACACCCTGTCGGGCACCTGTCTAACTATGCGTCAAAGGTACCCTGATTTACACTCTCAGTAGATCACGGACAGGCATTGCTCGTACGGACACCCTATTGTTCAGGGTACGCTCCGAAAAGTCCGCTTTGACATTTAACCTCACACTCCGCTACTAGCTCATCAAAGGCGCCATCAACACAGGCTTGTTTGCCGCGATGTTCAACATGGGTGCTCTATTGAGTTTCCGATTTGGCCAAACGACGAACTTTGCCGCCTTCTTCGCCAACCCCATTGGGAGAGTGTACAGCAACACACTGTTGGCTTCGCTCTTGGATCGTGCGGAGATGCAAAACCTGCTCCGCGGGCCGGCTGGCCTGGAATCGAACAGTCGCTCGCACGTGAGTCGCTCTTGAATTCCTCTCGGTCCGTCGTGCTGACCACTGATGCAGACGGTGTCTGGTGGCTCATCGCGCCCACCCCGCCCACCAACCGACGCAGTGCCCATGCAGCCAATATACGTCAAGACGGAGGTGTTCGACGACAGCGCACATCTCCCCAGCGACATGTACGGATCGAAAGGTGGCGACCTCAAAATGGAGGTTTGAGGGAAAACATAAGCATATTTATCATCGCCCAGTAAGGCGCTTTGGCACACTGTCGTTTTTCGGCTTGTAGTCCTCCCCTTTGTATAACGGCGCGTCCCCTCCGCACCCAGCTGTATTCGAGGCTTTTGCATACCAGTTTTCCTTCGTTTTTGTAGATACGTACGAGCCTGGTTATCGTACTCACCGTGAAATTATAGCTTGGACATCTTTGACACTGCGTAGCCAACTTCATAGCTTCTCGAGCCTCGAGAACTTGAGTCTGGCTTGTTTATGAGAAGCAATGATCGCCGAGTGGCACCTCTCATCCAAGTAAGTGACCACCCTCAGGCAAGTTCAATGTATGTTTCTACAATTTTGGTTTCGATTTAAGTGTACATTCGACTACCTAATAGCTAATCGCGTCCATGTTTACTCAGGCTTGGGGTACGGCTGGGGCCAGTCCTCGAAGCCAAGGTATACCGCTGCAAAGAGCCTGTCAGATTTTGCCCGAATGCCACAAAGGATACAACTTACGCCATGGAGGTGTGATGAAGCGCTTCTGCTTTCCAGCGGCAGCGAGCCCATCGAGCTTGGCGACGTCCTCTGGGGTGAGCTTGGAAAGAGCCTCTTGTGCGCCCTTGAAGTTGGCGACAATGCGCGCAGGCGTGACCGACTTCGGGAGGATGACAATCTGCTTTGCAACTGGAACACACACCATGAGCAAGAAGAGCGCGGAAATCAAAGGAACCCGACATACGGAGGTATCCAAGAAGAACGTCAGCTGCTGAGAGCGAGTGCTTCTCCGAGATGGATACGATGTCCTCGTCTTTCAAGAGCGGAGAACCGGTCGAGCCTAGCGGTGAGTACGCCTGAGGGATAATGTTCTTGCTCTTGAGGTACGCCAGCAGCTTGTGCTGTGGGTTGAAGACGTGCAGCTCAAGCTGGTTCACAGCGGGCACGATAGTGGCTGTCGGCAGGATCTTCTCAAGGTTGTACTCAGAGAAGTTGGAAACGCCAATGCTGCGAATTTTGCCTGATACTTGGTGAGTAAAATTTCCAGGGATTTAATTGGTCAGCTCACCCTTTGCGACGAGAGCTTCCAGCTGCTTCCAGGTGTCGGAGAGCTTCCACTCCTTGTCGACATCGCGAGTGCCGTCAGGAAGAGTGGGAATCATCGGGTGGTTACCATTTTGGTTTAAAGGTACAGGCCAGTGGATGAGGTACACTTGGGTGACATGAGCCATCTACACAGTGCTCGTGTTTCGAACGTACGATCAAGGTAGTCGACACCAAGGTTAGTCAAAGACTGGTCTAAGCATTCCTCGACCCGGCGGTGATATGTGCTCCAGAGCTTGCTGGTAATCTAAAGCTATGATTAGCGATGACTCCAGGTTCGAGAGTGTGTACATACGAAGATTTCTGAGCGTGGGACGCCAGACTTGCGAATACCCTCGCCAACGTCCTTCTCGTTGCCGTATCCCCTGTGAAGGCGTCAGATGACGATATTTGCATGGATATACGTGTCGACTTACCATGCGCAATCAATGTGGCGATAGCCAGCCTCAAGGGCGCTGTGGACAGCGTTGACGACCTCCTCAGGCTTGGACTGCCAAGTGCCTATACCGAGGTCAGCCACAACATCGAGGATCGAATAGGCAGCATACCAAGGCCAATAAGAGGAATATCGTAGCCACTGCTCAATTTGATGGATGGTCCAGACATGGTGGGAATAGCGGAATGAGAAAGAGCTTTGATCGATGAGGTGCTTTATACCTTCGATAGACCGGGCCGGCCGGTCCGCTGCGGTACAATGCCCCGCGCTGACGCCTTGCGTTGCGCCGACACGACAGTAGTGATAATAGGGTAGGATGGTGAGCCATTGACCGCACCACAATTTAACTATTCGTCCCACACATATTGTAATCATGATGAATCCACAGCCTCTCACATTCCAAAAATCGAATGTTTGAGATGACATTCACCGTCCTTTACCGCGATGTATTCTGTATACAATACTGAAGAACGCCTGACTTCTGGACACACACTTGCTCTTCGTTGTCGCTAATCTTGTTGCAATCCCCACGGTCCGCCGGAATCATTATGCACACCACTGTGGGGAAGAAGCGGGGTACGGCAGAACAACTTTCGCGGACAATGGGCATCAATAGCACCGGCCTTCCTAATCTAGCGACACCCAGTTCGATAGGATCACTAATCTCAACAGTCGATTCCCCACATGTTAACCAAAATCGTGTGTTTTCATTGCGTACTCTTCACATGGCGGAGAAGATATAATAAGTAATGTACATGACCCGACGTCTCGAATCCCTGAGAGAAAAGACCAATGTTACTGCACTACCGGTGGAAACTGGGTACTGTCTCTGTGTTCTCGATCTTCTCATCTGAGGCAGATTGCTTGTCGTCGCCGAACGCACGGGCGACGCCGGCCTCGATATGCGCCTCGGCTTGCTCGCCATCGAACAGTGCTGCGGTCTCCTCGAGCGTGCGGTTCTTGGTCTCGACAAGGACTACAGAATCCGTTAGTTCGTGACATTAGTGAGGATAGAGGGAAGGACGTACAGAACCAAAGGAACACAAACTCGAGCGCGATCCATCCGACGTAAACGATGAAGTACTTCCAAGTGATGGCATCGAGCGCAATGGGATTCACGTATTGGTTGAAAATGAGCGCGAGCGAGATCGTGAAGTTGAACACCGTAAGACCCTTGGCGCGAAGCGGGTAGGGGAGAATCTCAACAGTGTATGAGACGATGAGAGGGGAGAACGCAATGCTACGAAAACGTTAGCACTTCTTCGAGGTTGTAGTAGAACTGGAGAGAACGTACTCGTAAGCAGCATAGTACAGGAAAATGAACGCAATCGTCGCGTGTGCTGCAGCATCAATCTGCTTCTCTTGGAACACCGCAAAGCAGATGGTCTCGCAGGAAAAGAAGAGAAGCATTCCTCCCGTTGACCACAGGAAAAGTGGGCGACGTCCGAACTTATCACAAGTGAAAGCAGCGAGAAGGGCCCAGATCAAGTTCCAAATCGTTAGGATGCCGTTGATGAGAAGCTATGGGTGGGATGCATTGAGATCATCATTCAAAGGGACGTTTGTCGGAGCGACGGACCTTCATGGTTGTATCCGTGATCCCAAGGAGATCAAGAATCTTGTTCAAGTAGTACGAGACAATGCCGTTCGCGGACCATTGGGAGAAGAACGCGATAGCGATGATGATGTTCATACGCTTGCGGTTTCCAGGTGTCTTGAAAAGCGCGAGCCAACCAACATTGGAAGCGATGTTCTTGTCAAAGTCGATGGCAGACTTAATCTCGTTGAATTCGTACTGGACTAGTGCGTCGTTCCTACAGGCAGCCATGAGAACTTGGGCATGCTACAGACGTGATTATACTCACTCATCGCCATCGGCATGGTAGTATGCAAGAGTCTTGAGCGCCTGGACGTCGCGGCCCTTGTTAATGAGCCAACGCGGTGATTCGGGGCAGAACCAGATGAGAATGATCTGTGCAACGGACGGCAGTGCCTGCAGGACAGACGGAATTCTCCACGCCCATGTCGAAGGAATCTTGAACGTGCCAAACGTTGTCCACGCAGCTCTGTCGAAATTGAAACCCGTAAGAAACACGAATATCTAACGAAAGACGACACTCACACAATGGCACCGGAATACCAGAGACCGTTGTATGTCGAAGTCAGAGGCGCGCGGTATGAGGGGTATGATATCTCTGTGACGAGCATGGGCGCGGCATTGGCTGGAAAAACAACTAGGTCAGCTGAGCATCATACGCGCGCGGAGGGGCGACGGACCGGCAAAGGTCAGGCCAAATCCAATGAGGAAACTAGACGTAGGCACCCATTGTGAGTGAACTGCATGCTTAAAGACGGCTTGGTTGCGTACCGAGCACCAATGAACATTCCAACTGATTGCGAAGCGGTCTGGAGGGCAGTCGCAATGCACATAATGACCGCGCCAAGGAGAATGGCCATCCGACGACCAAGACCATCGGACACGTACGGCGCGAAGGGGTAGGCGGCGAGCGAGCCAATGTTCTATAGTCGACATGAGAATGTGTTGGTTCGACAAAGACAGGTTCCTACCTGAATGGCGTTCAACAGACCAAGCGTGCCTCCAGTTGGGTTTCCGAAGTATTTCGTCCACTGCGGGAGGGACTGTAGCCCGTTCATCATGCTACCATCGTAACCATTGGTGGAGGAAGTGATGACACTGAGCAACTACAGTCAGAATACGTGAAAAAGGAAGAGATAGAAAGCGTACAGGAGGACAATCCATCCGTTGAGCGCGATGAGCCTGCATCAAAGGTGAGCTTCCGAAGTTGTTCACGACAGCGACGGGCATACCTCCGGTTGTTGTACCACTTCCTGTTAGGGTCAATGAGATGCTTGAAGCCTTCTTGGCCGCCGACTGTAGCGATAGCTCCTCCAGCCATTGATGAACAGGCGACACAACGACGAAAAACTGGTGTCGGGAGAGAAGCAGATGCAAAAGCTGCTAGTTTCCTGAGAAGCACAAGGTGCGGTATATATATGTCGGGAGATTTCCTCTCATGCCCTGCAAATGTCTCCGCATCACCACTAGATGATTGAAGGTCCAGGGAATACAGTGGCACGCGATTTCCCCAGAGGTACACCGTAAGGTACGTGACCCCGCATTTCCCCATGGCACGCCGATTCCTCCATCTGTGCGACCCGGCCGGGCCGGGTCGTACCAAACAGACGATTGAGCACCTCGAAGTCGGCGAGCCTTTTCTGCCTGGTCAAAGGTCGGCTTGTGTACCACACGCTCGTAACAAGTTCAAGAAGAGCATGGTTTCTTACGCAGGTGCAGATGCATTGTAACTGCAGGTAGGCTTCGACGGACTTGAACAACCGGGAGGCCAGGGCAAGATGCGCCTCCGCGCGTGACCATCGCCAAGCGCTTGCTGCCCACCATTCCCGACCCAAGAGCCCTGCACGACCCACTACAGTGCAAGCATTTCCATTGTCAAAACTCCGTGGCGTCGTACACACAGGGGAATGTCTTTGAGACTTGCAGCGCAAAACCCGCCGCATTTTTTTGGGATGGGACATCCATATCGTCTTGTTGTATATCGCTTGTACAGCTAGCCTCCGAGTATGCACCGGTAGCCAGGGAGGCGTTCTCGGTCCTCTCAAAGTTCGCCTGTTTCTCCGAGCTTTCGAGACTGAAACGAAGAGTACGAGGAGGAGTGGAGGATTGGTGGCGTTGACATCGTAGCTGCGCTAGCTATTTGTTTTCGAGCGAGGCAAACTCTGTGCCTAGTGGAATATCGAGAGTCGACTCGGGCTGAGTACCTTCGCAGATCGAGGTTATTGAGCAAAAGGCATGCGAGATTGTCTTGCGATAGCGCTGTAGTCGTGTTCGGATCTTGAACTGGCGTCGAGCAGCAAGGGCACAACGATATGTCGACTTTTTCGGCCGGAATTCGATACAGATATCTGAACAGACCAGACCATTCAATTCGGCGTGAGCGCTCAATATTGAATATGCCCGAGAAGTGGACCTATAGAAGTTATCCACGGGTTATCCACCTGAGGCAGCCTCAGGCCGGCCGCAGGATCCATTGAGAAGCGCACACTGGGTGCCCGGTCATACACCATTATGCACGCGCTTCACCCAGCTCGCAAAGGAAGGAAAGCATACACGATAATCGAAGGCAAAAAGTATCAAGAGTGAATCCAAGAGCACAACCTAATCCAACTCAATGTGTAGAGGGGCTTCGCAATCACGACAACACATTCAAGTGAGGGAGAGAACACCCAAGTGAAAGTCCAGAGCAACAAATGATCACGGACCGACCGCCGAGTCAGTGAACCAGGCGCGCAGGCGTGCAAGAGGTCAGCTGGTGGCGCAGCCGGCGGATCACTTTTTAGGTCCCGATGGGCCACACTTAGATTCCAATTGGATTTACTGCGGTGCTCTCTCTCTTGACTTACCTACCACCTTGTTCCTCTGCTTAATTTTTCAATTCTTTCAAGATTCATTGTACATTCGTCAACCCGCTGCGAATCGCAAATAACGGCCTTCTCGAATCCGAAGAGTACAATATACAACGGCCCTAGTGTCCAAATGTCCAAATACAAGTAAAGTCCAAAGTTCATGATGTCCGTAATTCATCCAGCAAAACAAACAAATCCTCGCTCCTCCCGTTCCCATCCGTCATAACTCGTTTCTCAGCGGCGAACGCATCATTTCCGCCACATTCAACCTCTTGAATGCCATCGCCCGCATCCTGTACCCTCCATTCCTGCTTTGACCCAGGACTATCGCTTCATCGAACATCGACCGCAATTCTCTCGCCTGCTCCATCGTTGCTCCAAACTCCTTCTTCTGCTCTTGGTGATGTATGTTCGCCCGCGCCTTTATCAAGAACTGGCGCATGTCGTTGTGTCGTCGTGAAAAGTCTGCGTCGGCTGCTGTGCGCCGCTGGATTGTAACGAGCAGCCACCAGCCCTCGGGCGGAATCGTCGCATCGACCGCAAGTTTACGCCGTCTAAGCGTGCGTGGTGGGCAAGATGGTCTTTGGGTAGGGGAAGAGGGCTGGGGCGACGGAGCTCGGGTCGTGCAAGGGGTTCTGCGCCTCTCCTGACGTCCAATCCTTTCCATTCGAATGGCAGCTTTGTGGGCAGCGCGCTGGCGTTTTGTGCGCTCAATCTGGAACCGGGCGCGTTGGAGATGGATCGCAGGTGGGACCACGGGTGTTCTTGGTTCGATATATCTGCGCCGACAGCGTTTGCTCGGCGGTCCAGTATGCTCCACCAGCGAGAGTCTTCGCTTGAGACCGCGAGGGGGAAGGCAGCTGGGTGTGTCCGAGTCGCTGGGGGACCAGCCCAGAGGACTCGGGAATGCATGGGTAGGGGTCTCAACTTTGTTCATATCCTAAGCGATAGTCAGAACTACCCTTGGACGAAAAAGCGAGTACGCACAAGTTGGAGGAGAGCATGGTCGGTCATCGTCGCGCCCAGTGGATAGAAGTGTGGTCGTTAGCGGACTGTGTATGGGCTCTAGGCGATAAGGGGCTCGCCAGGTAGGATGGTAGTGGTTGTGGTTTGAGCGTAGGCTGTGGATAGGGTCTCATTCGCTCGAAAATTGAGGTGTCGCACACGTGATCGCAATCGGAATGAGACTTATTATTCAGAGGTACAGTAAGATCCCAGCCTATCTACTGATTCGAACAATTTTCCGGAATATCCATGAAGTGTCCATGGCAGTTAGGTCAAAACATTGCCGTAGATGTTGCGAGCAACACTCGGACCACACACCGGTTCACATGGATTGAATACCTACGCGACGCAACACATGCATCTCATTCAAACTATCTCATTCCTCAACTTAGACGACCTAATCTTCGAAAAGGCAGGCTCCTTGAAGACAATCGGCTTCCACATCCGCGAATGCTCGCCGTGCATCTTGTCAAGCACCTCGTCATACATCTTCATCTTCATCTTCAATTCTTTGATCTTTCTGTGCGGAATACGCGACTTCAACGCGAGCCTGCGAATACGCCTTTCACAGTGCGCGCGCGCTGCAAGAATCCGGAACCACATATCATCCCCTTTCTGTGTCGCAGAGTCTTTTGCACGTTCCCGCTCGATTTTTTGCTTATGCAGATAAATCCGAAGCTGGTTGGTACTCCCGCTGGCGGGCCAATCCGTACGGATAGCTTCCTCGAAAGTAGGCCACCTACGGGCTTGAGCCGATGGTAGGTGCCGGTGAGCAACTCCCTGCCAGTGAGCGGGAAGGGGTGCAGCACCGGTGCCACCTTGTTGGATGGAAGAGGCGTTTGGGAGCACGGATTGGTTTTGCATGGCGATGACCGACAGACGAGCCAAAGGGATTCCAAAAGGGCAAGTTTGATGTGCCACTCTTTCTCAATAAGGCAAGTGATGATGCGCAAAAACCCCGGGACTCGTCTTTGGTGTGGTTGTGAGGTGGAGGATTGGGGTGTTTTGTCTGGACTGATTTCCGAGGCTGGCGATGTGAGAGGTGATGGTTCGGTGATGGTCAAGAACTAAAAAGTCACAACAGACATTCAGTGCACTGACAATCGACGGTCCGAACAGCGAATTGACGCACGTGACATTGAAGATATTGGTTGAAGTTGACCAAGTAGGGCTCTTGAGTCAGCGCAATCCCTTTCTGGATTGACATTGACAATGGTACGCACCAGGAATTATAGGTAAGTTTCGCCGAATTTCGTGGGAACAGTTTTTGCACTAGGTCTCGAGGCAGCTCTCAGGCAGTTCTTGAGGCAGCTCAGGCCGCGGCTTAATGCTCTGCCTGACCCTCGTGGAATCTCATTTGTCTGCCACTTGCAGCCCTGTACTGAGATCACCGGCCCGACTCCCGCGTCACGTGCACGTTCACTCTAAATAAGTAGCGCGTTTGTTGATCAACCAAACGCGACTTGGCTAGTAACGACGATCTACCTCTCCATTATCAATCCCCCCCTTCCACAAACAATATGGTGTGTCTCCTCGAATGACTTCCGAATGGTGTGTTGACTTGCCTCAGAGCGGTAAAGGTAGAAAAAACTCCTTGGCCTGGGACCAGCGCGCTTAACATTTCAAATTCGCTCAGGAAAATCCGGCAAGGCATCTGGTGGCAAGGCGGGCGGTGGAGAGGCCGGGAAGTCTATGTCGCGCTCGTCCAAGGCGGGTCTTCAGTTCCCTGTTGGTCGTGTCCACCGTCTTCTCAAGAAGGGCAACTACGCCCAGCGTGTTGGTGCTGGTGCTCCTGGTGCGTTCCCCCGCCATCTTCCGTAACACCTGCTTATCGTTCCCTTAGTCTACCTTGCAGCTGTCCTGGAGTACCTCGCGGCAGAGATTCTTGAGCTGGCCGGCAATGCTGCCCGCGACAACAAGAAGCAGCGTATTGTTCCCCGCCACCTTCAGCTCGCTATTCGTAACGACGAGGAGTGAGCTACCTCTTCCTCTCTACCCTGCGCAAGCGCTCATGGTCTCCCTCACTAGATTGAACAAGCTCCTTGGCGATGTTGTCATCTCCCAGGGTGGTGTTGTCCCTCACATCGAATCTCAACTCCTACCCGGAAAGACGTGCGTTTTCTTGTTTCTGTCCTCGGGCATATCTAACTCCCGTACAGGAAGGGCGGCAAAGGCGACGAAGAATAAGCGCGCCTTATACAGTTTATCCTATATCCAATTTATCATGTGCTCTACACTACATATGTCTTCATGCCTTTGTCTGTATGCCTTAGGTTATGTAACTTTACATTCGGGAATGGAACATGACAGTAGCTTACCTCTGCCTACAATCGATGCATCCTCTGTACACTGTTCATCGTTCTTGATAACTGCCGAGTCAACATCGCATGTTCTCGTCCTTGTGTGAATGAGGGCCAATGTCATACGCTCACAATGTTTGACTGCGGCAATGTCACCAGCAACATGGCGCAGTGGTAGCGCGCGGGGCTCATAACCCTGAGGTCACTTGATCGAAACAAGTTGTTGCTAGATGATAGATCGCAGTTCGACGCAGAGAAGTCAACCTTTTGCACTTGCTTTTAAGTTTTCGTGGATTCCCACACATTATTATGCTCATTGCCGCGTCCCATATCCCCTCAGCCTCGACTGTCTTGTCAGGATCAGTGTGCAATAAAAGGATCATGCTAGTGTGCTACTTCCCTTGGACCCTTGTATCTCTGGCTGGTATCTGGCTTCAATTCAACATTGGCTACAACAGTGCATGACGGATTGTTAGACGGGATGAGGGAAGGGTGAAGTCATGGGGAGGTCTTGAATTATTCTAAGTATCGTACATGGCTGGGGGGTTCCAGCGGGACGTTTCTTCAGTCATGAACCTGATTCGTGTGTCTACAGGTGTTGCAGCCATAGCTCGTTGCCGATAAGATTCAAAAAGTGATATTCGAAGAAAAGCATAGCTGGTAAAAGTACCGACATTGAAGCTCAGACTGGGCATGATACAAAACTCTCGTATTCAACAAGTTCGGAGTTGAGGGAATGGTCCGAGCGGCTGGTATTGTTGTATGAGGAAGCGAGTAAGTAGTGCACTGTGCACGCACTGATACTCGGCGTTTGGGAAGATTCGATTGTGCTCACTTCCATGGCGATGAAATCTTTCTATCAGACATGT
Source organism: Cylindrobasidium torrendii FP15055 ss-10 (assembly GCA_000934385.1). NCBI lineage: Eukaryota > Fungi > Basidiomycota > Agaricomycetes > Agaricales > Physalacriaceae > Cylindrobasidium > Cylindrobasidium torrendii. The sequence continues at coordinate 12,715 of KN880761.1, forward strand.
CAGCATGTACCGGGCCGAGTGCTGGCAGTGAATAGAGGGAAAGCGAGCAAAGTTCGTGTAGGGAGCGTATACGGGTCCGTACATCCGCCAGAGGGCAAGCTACGCTAGGCAGTGGCATTGATTCAACTGTGCTGGGAAGATGGATGGATTCGGGCCGAAGTCCGGTCGCTGTCCAAACGCAGGTGTACCCCTTACGTTCGTGCCATCACTGTCTTCTCGTGGACGAGGGTGTGGCTGTTGCTGGACTTTTTACAACGACGGCGACGATACTTCACGATACGGGCGTAAAGAAAACACGTTGCCGCGCCCCAGGATCCAAGCCCAAGTGCTGTGAAAAGCGGCCTCGACCCTGAGCGTATCACGCCCACCCCCAATCGACTGTGAATCATTATGGCTTACAACATCGGTGCAAACTCTCTGACACCATCGCGCCCCGCTCCACAGGCACCCTCACGCCGCCCGGCTGACAGTCCCCAACATTCAGCCTCGAATTCGATGGCCTCGGGCTTCAACACGTTCAACACGCCAGCATCGCCATCAGGTTCTTCATATATGACTTCTTACACCGGCATCGGTGGATCTCCGAGTCGTGGCAATGGATTCGGCGGCTCCGACGTTGTGCGCTCTGGATCGGTCAGCGTCAAGGAGGAAGGGACGTTCGCAAGCTGGATCTGGAAAGTGAAATGGCTCGTACTCAAGGAGCAGACGCTGTCCATACACAAGTCGGAGGTGCGCGACTAGCTCTCACAGTTTTCTACGCTAATGCCTTGTTAGAACGCGCCCCAGCAAACTATCATCCAACTTAACGACATATCCAACGTCGAGCGCACGGATCTTAAGCCTTATTGTCTAGTGCTTGAGGCGCGAGACAAACGGTTCTTTTTCTCCTTGAAGAGCGATCAAGAGCTCTATAGCTGGCAGGATGATATCTACACGCGCAGCCCGCTCATGGGCGTCAGCAATCCGACCAACTTCGTGCACAAGGTCCACGTCGGCTTCGACCCCGTCTCGGGCGGCTTTACTGTACGCGTCCGTCTTGTTTGCGTTGCTTCACGACTCATATTTTGCAGGGCATGCCAGACCAATGGAGCAAGCTACTCACGAAGTCGGCCATCACACGCGAAGACTACGCCAAGGACCCACAGGCGGTGCTGGACGTCCTGGAGTTCTACACCGACCATCAAAAGCGCGAACAAGATGAGAACATGGACATGCGCGGCGGTCCCATCGATGCGCCTGCCCGGTTCAATGCCGGCACTGGCCTCGGTGGTAAAATAGGCGCAGATCGGCCGTCCGTGAAGCGTCAGGAATCCTCTCCCAACATCTCTCATGACCGCGCTGAATCCAACGGGTATGTGTCCAACACTATCGGCGCAGGTCCATCTTCGCGCCCGCCGCTTCCTCAAGCCTCACGGACAGCACCTGGCCCGCCCCGACCTTTGCTCACGGGTACTCGGCCCGCGCCGCCTGCCCCGAAGGCGTCTCTCGACCACACCCCGTCTGCGACTGATCTTCGCCAGCGCCAGAAGGCCACAGGCCCCAGCCCGAGCGGACCACCGCCGCGGAGTGACTCTGTCCCGCAAAGACCACCCAGGGAGCCCGTCGAGGCACGGCAGAAGACGCCAGAGCGGCCACCCATGGCGCCTGCGAAGTCCTCGCCAGCGACAACTCAGCAATCGTCCCATCCAGCCCCAGGACCGGCCGGTGCTACCGCTGGTCCCCCACCAGTCAAGCCGCTCCAGCCAAAGAAAGTGCAAGTCCAGGAGGCAGAGAAACCGAAGACTGGTGGCGGCGTTGCTGCTGCTGCTGCCGCCCTTGAGAAACCCGACAAGCCCAAGGAGAAGCGTATCAGTACAATGACCGAGGTCCAAATTATGGAGAAACTGCGCCAGGTCGTCTCCGAGGAAGACCCCAAGACGCTCTACAGCAAAATTAAGAAGGTTGGACAAGGGTGAGTCCTTGAATGTTCCTAATCTACCTCGGCTGAAACAATTTCAGTGCATCTGGACATGTTTACGTCGCGAAGACGCTCGCTACTGGCAAGAAGGTCGCTATCAAGGAGATGGACTTGACACACCAACCAAGGAAGGAGCTCATTGTGAACGAAATTATGGTCATGAAGGAGAGCCAGCATGCGAACATCGTCAACTTCCTCGAGTCCTATCTGCCTCGGCCGACTGAGTTATGGGTCGTTATGGAGTATATGGAGGGCGGTGCGTTGACCGACATTATTGAAAATAATACATTGGAGGAGGACCAGATTGCGAATATCTGCATGGAGGTGAGTTTCTGATTGCCCTGACGTTTTGACTTGTATTGACGCTTCAATAGACTTGCCAAGGGTTGTGCCATTTGCATAGTCAGAGCATCATCCATCGCGATATCAAGTCGGACAACGTCTTGCTCGATGCCATGGGTCGTGTCAAGATCAGTGCGTGCTGTCCCTCCCTTGTCTTCCATTCTGTTTCTAATGTCGCCCCCCAGCTGACTTTGGTTTCTGCGCCAAGTTGACCGACCAAAAGTCGAAGCGCGCGACCATGGTGGGTACGCCATACTGGATGGCTCCTGAAGTCGTGAAGCAGAAGGAGTACGGCGCGAAGGTCGACATCTGGTCGCTGGGAATTATGGCAATTGAGATGATTGAGAACGAACCACCGTATCTGGACGAGGAGCCGTTGAAGGCACTGTATCTAATTGCGACGAACGGGACGCCTACTTTGAAAAAGCCGGAGAGCTTGAGCAAGGAACTGAAGGGCTTCTTGGCGGTGTGCTTGTGCGTGGATGTAGGATCGAGGGCGACTGCTGCAGAGTTGGTGAGAGTGAGTATTGTTTCTTTTATGGGCTCGTGTCTGCTCTTCCTTTGTATGCTGACCATTTTCCTTCCAGCACGAATTCCTCCAGAAGGCGTGTTCGTCCGCTAGCCTTGCACCGTTACTACGATTCCGCCACAAACAAGGGTCATAGACGGAGGGCTATTCGATATCCTTATGCTAACGCTTACGATGATACCGTTATCTTCCTTTTATTCATCAGCTCGTCGCTTTTTTCTACTTCTTTCCTTCCCGACCGGCGCTTTCTTTTACCACTTTCCCTTTTCCACCTATATATCGTTGATTTTGGAACTTCATTCTGGGTGCTTTCAGTGCGCTCGAAGCAATGGATTGGGACCTGCATTCTTTTTCAAGATAGATGTTTGTGGGATGTAAGTAGAAGAAAAGGAATGTAAATGGGATCTTCTAGGGTATTTGTTGGATGATGGTTTGGGCCAGCTCGAGGCGTAGGAGTGGAATGGGGAACAATGGTAACTTGGTAAGGCGGGCGTGATTGTCTGGCACATCAAAGTGATCTGTTGGTCGCGGGGAAGGCTCGCATCGTGTTCCCATTGTGTGCATACATGCGCGCTATTTGAGTAGTGAGTTTCTGCCAAGGGCTGCTTTCTACCGTTATCGTCAAGACCATTGGGATGGCATTCACCGAGAGTCTGATCCGACTGGGAGAACAATGGGATCGGTGACACTGCAGGTCGTTCATGTCGAGGGGACGGTACTGACGTTATGCAAATGCTGTTCGAATGTATGTTGAGTTTGTCAACACGCCTTGTACGGAACAATGAGACGGCCCCTTCGGGAGAACGAGGCGCCTCGGGCGGGTATTCAGAATTCTCGATGTATCGTCGGCAGCTATGACAAGAACGAGGCAGAAATTATCGCCTCTGGAAACTTGGTTGTCATGCCGCTTTTTGCCTGAAAATAAATAATATTTGTGGATACTTCTCCGGGCCAACTCACGAGCCTGGCTCTACGAGGAGAGCAGAAATGTGGCGCACAATCCAGGCGGATCCTGATCGAACATGCGCCGTACTCCGGTCCGGAAGCAATAGCAGAAACATGGCTTTCGAACAACCAAACGGAACTTGGACAGAGCGACCATCACGGCGACCTCCTCCTCCCCCACGCTATATCTTCAGCCAATTTTGCGCTATCACACTCACGAAGACCGAGTCCGCCTGACTCCCCGCAGTCTGCACCTCTCAACGACGACCACGAACGACGCCCAGGTCAATCTGCATTTTTGAACTTTTCTTTGAACCCACCGCCATATCTGCCCATGTCGAACAAGGAAAACTTCACCGCTGGCGTTGTGCGGCGCGGCCCGCCCGTTTTTGGTCGTACGCGCGCCAAGACCGTGTCTACCGCCGACGCTACTCCCGCTGCAGCCAACACCGACAAGCCGCTTCCAGCGCCGCCAGCATCTGCGGAGGCACAGAGAGATACCTTCAAGGTCCCAGCGCCGCCTGCCAGGATAACCGCATCTGCCATCACCAGGGCTATCCTCAGGCGTGGCCCGCCAGTCGCCGGACGTTCACAGACGACGCCGGCAGTACCGGTCCGTTCGTCCGGGTCATCTAGCGTTCGCAGGCCGAGCCCCCGCCATTCGTACACCGAGCCCACCTCTCCCACGCGTACCAGCCTAGAAGGACCGCAACGGCGTAGTTTGGATGAACCTGCCGGAGCACCGGCCGGCCACGACCTCCTCCGCCGTTCGAGCACCGAAAGCCATCACACGCCGGAGACGATGCGCCGGCTCGAGGCTGCCCACAAGAAGAAACGCGCCTCGTTGTCTCTGCTCAAATTTGATATGTTCACCGACAAGCCGCCGGCAGACTCCCAGATAGATGTTCCCAGGCCACACTCGCTGCCGCCCACCCGGACGTCTTCACCCCCGCCGACGTTGTTTGAGCTTGCGTCTAGCAAACGGAATACATCGCTCCCCGACGTCTCTTTACCTGTGAAGGAAGGCCTGAGGGACGAACGTGCGGACTGGAATGTCACGCCTGAAAAGCCCAAACCGCAGCCGACGAAAATCCCGAGCTATGGTGGCCTTGGGGATGCCACACCGACTCCTCTCGTGCGTCCCCGCGGCAGACGGCGCGCATCGACTGTCGTCGGCACATCCAGAAACACAGCGACGTCTCCCCTCCGCAACCCCGTGGCTCTATCTTAACACTCCTCACTGCACATACCATTGCTCTCCGCTGCTGCTTGGCGGTATATTATGATTCCTCACGAACACATCCACGATCCTTGTTGTTGTATATATTCTCTCTGCTTCTCATCTCAATCCCACCATACGTACATACACTATAGTCCGTACTCGGTCAGATTTCCACCGCTCATTTGTGCTCATGTTTTTTTTCTTTCTTTATTCATCGTTGCTTACTACCCCTTTCCTTTTCTTGTCGTTATCTTTTGGAATGCGGATTTGCTTGAGCGTCATTCTCGCTTCGCCGGGATGGCTTCTTGTCTGGCCCTCGAATTCGAAACGGTGCGATAAGGTCTACCTGTGGCTTGCGCGTGTTGTACCAATGTGAGTGATTTCCTGTAGTCGTCGCGGTCAGCAGGTTGCCGAGGCCTACCTCACTGGTCAACTCACATGCTTGAGTGCAATAGGGAAGTAGAAGACTGAACACACCTTTACCCTGAGCAAAGCTCCATTCAACACTGCTTCAAATGTGGAAGACCACAAGACCAAGTTGGATCTGATTCCTGTGCTCTGTGTTAATAGTGCAAGCAGATTACCCTACAAGTAGTACTTCACAGTGAACTACAAACGTCTCGTATTCGCTCTGGCTTCGTCGTGCCCCCTGGAATATAGGCGGCAATATAAAGACAAGCGATGCATGTCCTCGTTGAGGAGATAACCAGGACCGAGGAACCTCTACGACATTGTCGATGCTCGACTCTAGCTCTATTCCTTCTCCCCGATAGCAATTATATGTACATTGACATGGGGCGACGCGAGAGTTTGAGTATAAGCGCGGCATAAAATCAAGTCGTAATTCTTTCCTGAAGTCAGGTCCTGTAGCAGAGAAGTGGAATGACTAGCTACGTTGTTCCTGTAGCTTTAATAGGTCAAATCGTACATATACTAATAGGGAGCACCGTGGATCAATTATTGATTTGACCTTGGTGACATCACGCCCTTTCTTTGTCCCATCATAGGCGCGTCTGGATGAATTTCTCAAGGACAACATAGTGCGCAAACAGTGTTTCCTTGTGTTCTAATTTGATTAATTATACAATACAGTCCGTGAACGTAATGTCGTCCTTCACATCTGCGGCGCCAGTAGACAAACCTGCTCATTACCTCCTCCAAGTCCAACTGGTGCTCACTTCTGGCACGTTCACGGACGAAAATGCGTTTCCTGCCAAGGATGCAAAAGGATACCCGATATCATGGACGGAACTACTACGGAAGTTCGACAAACACTGCACTGGGGAACACTACGCGGGTATAGGCCTTGTCGCGCGGAGCGTTTGGCAACTGTCCCGGGCCATCGCTGCCTCAGAGGGGGATGGACCTACCGAAGGAGAACAGGAAACCCTCTACAAACTCGATCCCGGTGCTACATGTATCCTACACGGCGAGAAACGCAAAGAGCAGGCGCGCGAGGCATACGAGAGCATCAAGAAACTGCCGAAATCTGACATCTCTCATCTGGCCCTCGCATACCATGCATACGCGCTTGAACATCCAGAAGATACACTCTCTCATCTCGCGGATTTAGGGCAAGACCATACGCGTCTGTGGGTCCTCGACGCCATCCCCCGTCCGACCTGCTTTCCTAGTGGCGCGCCGTCCGACGTCGCTCCCTCCACCGGCTCGCAGAGCATCGAAGATATCCGCTCCGTCCGTGCTTGGGCCCTCACCGAAACAATGCGCGGCGTTGCACTCAAGGGAATGGCACAGGAAAAGCTCAACAAGCCGGAGGATGCATTGCAGACTTATACCACTGCTCTCCCCTTGCTCAGCACCATCGAGACCGAAATCATATCACTAGCCCAGGCTGCATTCCGCGAGTATCAAGAACTTTGGAAATGGGTTGTCATCACCATCTGGAGGGGGGCCATTTGCTCTCAAGGAGGTCGGACGTGGTTGGGCCACTACGAACGGTGCAGCGCAGGCTGGTGGGCCGCATCGTCCGCTGACTGGCTTGTGCGCGAACGAGAAGCTATCTGCGTGCTATACCTTCGGTCTGAGTTGGATGGCTGGCGACGCATTGTCACCGAATACCGCGCCATTCTCGGTGGATCGACCTCTTTCCCTCGAGCGGGACAGCGCAACGAGCGTGTGGAGGAGTTTGTGCAGATGGTTATGGCCGTCTGGGAGAAGCATGGAGGCGCCTGGATAGTCGACGTCCTTTGGTGGGCTACACGCCTAACCTTCAACGCCTATGTCGTGTTTCGCAGTCAAATCCGCGCCCTCTACGTCCAAGGCGACTTCCGACTGGCGAGGCGGAATCTGCAGCTGTATGTTGCGGTAGTGGACAAAGCTTGGGAGATACAGCAAGGTAGCGGGGCGGACACGCATGCTGATGCTGATACCGACGAGAAGTATGCGGAGACGCTGGTGTATGGCATTCGAATGCTCTGTCGCACGGCTGCGGTCGAGGATGCGAAGCTTGCACTCGAACTGGTGGGAAGAATAGCAAAGAGATGCCCAAACCCTACCTCACCGACTAAGCTGGCAGAAGGACTTGTAGAGATTGCGTTGGGCACGGCATTGCACGAACACGACCGTTTCAACAGGGCGCACGTACTATTTGTCGAGGCTACGGAACTTGACGCGCAAAGCTGGGTAGCACAGTGGTATCTAGCCATTTCGTATGCTCGCTTTGCATCAAATCTGGATCAAGCATTAGTTCACGCTGCTCTGGCGGTTGAGGCAGCACCAAAGGAGGTTCGCTGTTGGCATCTCCTAGGCCTATTGAGTGCGGCAAAGGAAGAGTGGAACGCGGCTGGTTTGGCACTGGAGACGGGAGTTCAGCTCGAGGAGGACGAGTGGGCGGAGAGCCAGGCAACTGGACCTGCCATCGAAGGACTACCGACTATCTCTGAAGGGATTCCGCCAGATCACAAACATATCTTTGTGGACGGACGCTTGCCTCCAGCAAGTACGCTTGTAGGGAACTCGCTGTTGGATCATGAGAAATCTGGGAGCAAGTTGGAGGATGCATTGCAGGTCAGATTTCGTTGAACCCTGGAAAGTAATCACTCACGCTCTACAGATCCGGATGTCGCAAATCGCGCTTGCTGAACGCGTACAAGGTGTGGAAGGCGCTGCGGACCTTCTCCCTTCTGTCTTTTCATGGATAGCCGAGCGCAAGGGATGGGCGTCGCAGACACAGGCCGGCGTACCAAGGATCAGTGTCGACGCCAAAACCGACGATGCGCATGAGACTCCTGCTGCTGATGTAACAAGTGAAGGGCATCTGCCCGTACCGCCGGTAGCCATTAATGTGAGCCCCGCTACTCCTGAGGGAGAGAATGCGCCACCGAGCTCTAGCGCCACGCCATCGAGTACGTCGAGTGCTGGGGCAACCACAGATACATCAACCTCCCTTCCGCCGGCTCCTGCTCCTGCTCCGTCGCAGTTAAGTCCCCATGGCCCATCGAAGAAGGTATCGCAATTGCTGCATCTGAGCACAGTGCGCATTAGCAAACTGGGAGAGACGACGGGAAGTCGGATTGTGGATGCGAGCAGGGCAATCGGGAAGGGCAGTCGACGCGGTGGGAAGCACAATCACCACCATGGGAGCATTCGCAGTCCGAGCCCAAATGTTGACTTTCCCGAATGGGATCTTGGTGCAAAGGAGGTTGAGGGTTACAGTTCGATTCATTCAAGGAGCAGGTAAGTCAATGGTGCCGATGATATCCGCGTGTACTGACGTGGGGTTGAAGGCTCAGACCAGGGAGCGAATTCATCGAGGACGCACCGCCGCCATCGTCCGCCTCATCTGCATTTAGGGAGCCAACCGGGTTCGGGTCGTCAACGTCTACGTTCAAGGGTGTGTTGGAGAGCTTGTGTCTCGGTGGTTTTGTTAATTTTGTGTCCCCAGGCAAGACGTCGACGCTGCCGCCGCAGAAACAACCGAGAAGGACCAGGCTGCGGGCAGGGAGTGCAGAGAGCGAGGCGCGGCTGATCAGCGATGTTTGGCTGCTCAGCGCTGCGGTATTTCGACGTCTCGGAAAGATTGAACAGTGTCGGGGCGCGATACAAGAAGCGGAGACACGGGATGAAGGCAATGCCGCGGTATGGGTGCAGCTGGGGTTGTATCAACATGAGCTGGGTCATAGACGGCATGCAGTGGATGCGTATTCGAAGGCGTTGATGTTGGATCCTGACCATGTCGCGGCGCTGGTGTGGCTTGCCCGGGTGTGGATTGAGGAGGCGGAAACCGCTGGTCAGAGTGAGAAGACAACCGAGCCAGTGGATTTGGCTGTTGGACTACTGAAAACGGCAGTGAAGGGCAGGGGATGGGATAGCCCTGAGGCGTGGTGGTTGCTAGCAAAGGCGTACAGGCTTCAACCAAAACGGTGCGTCTCGTTTCTTGTTGTTCCTGGTAAACGACTCACTTCCACATAGAGAAGCCGAATCGAAGGATGCTCTAAAGACTGCGCTAGAGTTGACTGGTAGGAGAGGCAAGGGGGCGGTGAGAACGTTGCCCGAGGTCTTTGGAGATAGCATCAGCGGAGGTGTATAGGCCAAGAGGTTAATTTGAATGTACGGGAACTACTGAGAAAGATAGAACTAAAGATACCCTACCAGTGTAATAACGGTGCATGTAGAGTATGTAAGTTGCTGAGCTGTGGAAGGCCTTAACTTGTTAATACTTAGCGACGCTTGTGTTGCATGGCGAGATGGCCGAGCGGTCTAAGGCGCCAGACTAAGGATCAGCTTGCTTAGCAAGCACATCATCTGGTCCGAAAGGGCGTGGGTTCGAATCCCACTCTCGTCAATGGTTTTACTTCTGAGGCTCTCAGTCCACTAATTTTCGATGGTGCGCCAGCCGCCGCCGCCGCCAGTGCTAGGGTGGCGGACCTATGCTACCCGGGGGGTACAGTACCGGTACCGTACCTATGCCCAATTTAGGGGGGGTGTACCGTACCGTACTGTACCGTACTGTACCGGCACGTGATGGAAACATGTGACCTGCGCCACACCCCGCGTTTTGCTTGTTTTTCGGGCTATTTGCCGGTTTTTTCTGCATCTGCGTGCATATTACACTACCAAGGGTTCGATAGGACATGATTTAACGCTGATGGGCCCCAGAATCGCAGGATTTGACCCCACAATGGCTCTGGACTTAGACACCTTTTGAAGTAGCCTCACAATGGCCCAATGACTT
>KN880762.1:0-22896 GCA_000934385.1 Cylindrobasidium torrendii FP15055 ss-10
CGTGTCCACGGGAACGTAAGCCGTATTGCCAACATCGGCGAGCAAGTGATTCGACGGAGGGCTGGCGCATCTTTGAATGCCTTTGATACCGATTCATGGGCGGCCTTTGAGAGTCGAAGGAATCTGAGATCCAGACTTTCGAGGACTGGTACACTGTTGGGCCGCATTGGGGTCCAGTCCCAGTTGCACAATTCCAGACTGAGAGTTCGCAGGCGACGAGTATGCGGAGCGATGAGAGGCGCGAGGGCTACCCAATCGCTGGACGTTGCTTTGATATCAAGTTGTGCTTCTCCAGACCGATGTAGTGCGAGGCGCAGACGATGACCGGCGCGTTCGCCATTTTCTTCTGATAGCCAAATGGATGACCACAAGGGCCTAGCATGGACCACTATATTCCACCATCTTTGGCACACTTGCAGGAGATTATGCTGGAATGGTAGCCGTGACCGCCGCCCGTAGAGGTATGTGATACCGTTCGCATTATCTTGGGCGCAACATAGCTCGAAAATCCATTCAAGGACTTCATCGGGAAGCAAGTCGATGGGGGCCATTCTGTGAGAAGAGGATGTGGGGGCAGGAAGACAAGCTTCATCAGTGGCAGTCACCATTGCGGTATCTCGTTCCGACGTTCCGAAGCGAGTGCAGCCAATCATAATTGCGATCGCGTCGACGCCAGGGCGCCAATGCATGGGACCGTCAGCGCACTTGAGAAAGGGACGGTTGTACCAGGTGATACCCTGTCCACATCACCTATCACCTGGAGTTGCTGTTACCATCACTTACCATCCCATCCATGGTCCCCAATTGACAGGCTCATACTTATTAAAATATGGCGACTGATTTTCTCAAGTCGTACCTATTTGAAGGATGCTCTATCGCTAGCGCGAATGGTCACTCATGCCTGGTATTCGGCTCAAAACTACATTCTGTATCTAGAAGGAAGCGAAATCAGAATGATTAACTTGAATTCAGTTTCCATTACCGTCAAATTGAACTCTGACTTGAGCAGGAACTTGGGAGACCTTTAGTTATTGGACTACCAGGTATGTAGGCTCTTGTTCGTATAATTATTCGTAAATGTAAATATTGACGCGCGCCGCATCCGCAGATTTCAAAAGTCTTTCCTTTGGCTCTTCTTCGGATGGCTCCCTCCCATGTCGTAGATATACTACCTCGTGAAAGTCCAGCTCCAGGAATTGCAGCTTCTGGCGCCCTGCATTCACAATATTGATAGCGCCGTCAAATACCAAAAACCTGAGCCAAGACGGAATGCTATAGGCATGTGGTAGCCAGCCCCTCTGGGTTCGCAAGCGCATGCCGCGCAGGTCAGGGAGGATTTCCTTGTTCATCAACAATGGCCAAACCTGCTCCCAGTGCGAGATACATTCAGATCCCTCTGAGGATATATGTAAGACAAGCTCGTTAACACCGGGGGCATCTTATGGGGCTGTTATAAATGAACAGTGGCTCGGACTGTTCTATGCGCAGTGCTGTGGCTGTTGAGTTCTAACAAAGGGCTTCTTTGTCAAAAACCCTTGATTTTGGTCAGCCCGCATTACAGCGTTCACTACAGCCCGAGCCACTGTACATTCACAACAGCCCAATAAATTGCCCCCGGTGTAAGAAGTGGCAGTGCGAGTAGCAACTCTTCAAGAGCGCCTTCGATGGCACTACCGTTGAAATTGCTGATGTCAAGGTGAGTCAGTGTGCACCCCGAACGATGGAAGAGGTCGAGGATGTCCTTGATTTCGAGATCTCGATCCCAACAGATGCTATATTTCCGTAGAGAAGGAAGAGTGAAGCGCGGGAGCCAGCTACGAGGGAATTGTGCGACTTCTATGTCTGGCTTGATCATGGCGGGGAACTCGGACCCTGTGTCGTCGGTACAGGTGAGCAAGCGTAGCGGAGCAGCGGATATGATATCAAAAAGACACTTCTTGTCTTTGGGCGTACGGATAATCTCTGACTTGTCAAAGGGATTCGAAAGAGCTTCGCGGTGAATGCGAAGCTCAACTATCTGCGCCCGTGGGAACATGATATGTACCACCAACTTGGGCGAGCAAGTGACCCTGCGAAGAGCTGGTGCGCTCGTGAGCACCACCGATATTGATTCATAGTCCGTGGCGGGTGGCTTGAAGCCTGTAAAATCCACATATTCGAGAGCCGGGACATCGTGCATCGCGGTCCAGTCCCATTCGCCATAACCTACACTGAGGGTTCGCAAGCGACGAGTATGAGGGGATAGAATTTTTGCGAGGGTTTTACAGTCACAGGCTATTGCATCGATGTCCAGCGGCGCTTCTCCGGAAAGATCCAACGCGCGCGAAAGACGACGTCCCATGTTCTTGTCGATGTCCAGCAGAAGAAGAGACGACCACAGGAGGCGAGCATGAGCTACGATGCCAGCCCATCTTTGGCACACTTGCAGAAGAGTATGTTGGAATGGTAGCTGCCCCGCTGAGCGTGGTTGCAGCCTGTAGAGGTATGTGATGCCATTCGCGGTTTTTGCGGCGCAGCATAGCTCGAAAATCGTTTGAAGGACATCATCAGAGAGCACATTGACGGGATTCTTTCCATTAGTCAACATCGTGGGAGCAGAGAGACAAGGTTCGTCACGGCAGTAGCCATTGCGGTATCTCGATCCGATGTTCCGACTCATCAGCACTGGCATGTAGTGTACTCATGGTTCGACGCGTGAACAAGGACTGATTTGAAGTTGGCATGGAATTATCCTGGTATACCTATTCGTAAACATAAAGGTTGATATGCGCGGCCTCTGCAGATTTCAGAAGTCTTTCCCTTGCTTCTTCCTCGGCTAGCGTCCTCCTGGGCCCTTGCCATGCTCCCTCGCGAAAATCTAGTGCTAGAAGTCGCAGCTTCCGGTGCCCTGCATTGACAACACCGGTAGCGCCGTCAAATACCAAAGTCCGGAGCCAAGATCCAATGCTGAGGGCGTCAAACTCACTCCCCTTGCTTCGCAAGCGCATGCTGCGCAGGTCAGGGAGGAGGTCCTTGTTCATGAACAATAGCCATATCAGTTCCCAGTGCGAGACACATTCAGATCTATCCGAGGAGATATGCAAGTCGAGCTCCTTCAATTGCGGCAGTGCGAGTAACAGGTCCTCGAGAGCTCCCTTGTTTGTACCACCATTGAAATCAGAGATGTCGAGGTGAGTGAGTGTGCACCCCGAACGATGAAAGAGGTCGAGGATGTCCTTGATGGCAAGATCCCGGTACCAACAGATGCTATACTTTCGTAGAGAAGGAAGCGTGAAGCGCGGGAGCCAGCTAGGAGGGATCTGTGCGACTTCTATGTCTGGCTTGATCATGGCAGGAAACTCGGACCCTGTGTCGTCGGTACAGGTGAGCAAGCGTAGCGGAGCAGCGGATATGATATCGAAAAGACGCTTCCTGTCTTTGGGTGTACGGATGATCTCTGACTTGTCAAAGAGATTCAAGGCTTCGCGGCGAATGCGAAGCTCAACTATCTGCGACCACGGGAACATGATATGTAACACCAACTTTGGCGAGCAAGTGATCCTACGAAGAGCCGGCGCGCTCGTGAATGCCGCCGATATTGATTCATAGTGCGTGGCGGGTGGTGTAAAGCCTGTCAAATCCACGTATTCGAGAGCCGGGATACTACGTTGCATCGCGGTCCAGTCCCATTTGGCATAACCTACGCTGAAGGTTCGAAAGCGCCGGGAATGAGGAGAGAGAATGCCTTTGAGAGGCTCCAAATCGCAGACTGCTATCAGAATGTCCAGCGGTGCTTCTCCAGACAGATGTAACACGCGCAAAAGACGATCCATTTGTTGTCCGTCCGTGCCAAACAGAGCAATAGAGGACCACAACAGCCGGTTTTGAATAACGATTTCCATCCATTTCTGGCAAACTTGCAGGAGAGTATGTTGGAGAGGTAGCCCATCGGAGCGTGGCTGCAGCGTGTAGCGGTATGTAATACCGTTGGTATGCTCCTGGGCACAGCATAGCTCAAAAACAGTTTGAAGAATATCATCAGAGAGCATATTGATGGGAGTCAAATCATAAGTCGACATCGTGGGAGCAGGAAGTCAAGGTTCGTCAATGGCAGTCACCTGTGCGGTATCTCGATCCGACGTTCCGAACCGAATGTAGCCAAATTTATAGAATAGCATGGCTCGGCAGGCTACCAAAATTGCAATTTCCAGCTGCCTCAGTACCACTTAATACGACTGGAAGTCTGGAACCATGGCTTGAAATATTCCAACTGACTTTGATCTACGCACAGTCTGCTAATTCCATACACAGCCTAATTCAGTCGCGCAGATATAGACATTTCCCTTGTTATATCTATCATCCCAACCGTCTCGAAGCTCTCCCAGTTCCTCTCTCAGTAGCCCTCTGCTTAAGCATGGCGGTCACTTTCGCGATCGAATGACACCACGTGCCAGAATCACGGTCAGCATAGCGGCTGTGTCGCGAGCAGTAAGCGCGTCCAATGCTGTCCACTGTCCGTGCAGTGTCCGTGTAATGGCAGCAACCTCTTGCCATGATTTCATATCACTTTCATCTCGGTGTGACCCCAGAAGGTTTGAACGCTTGAGACACCTCTTCCCTGATCTGAACACCTGCCCATTTTCAACCACCCAGAATAGGGCACCCTGGCGTCTCTAGCCGCAGAAATGGCCGAATAAAATATGAAAGTGGATTCTTGGTACAGTAAACGCAAATCCATACTTGGTCAAAGATGATTGCAACTGCAGTAGCTCGATACGAAAACTAGATATCAGTACAGCAAGTTCGTTGTCAGTTCCGGATGTCAACATCAATCCAAGCCGTCTATCCGCTATAAGACTGGCGTTGGTCCAGGTAGGGAGTAGGCATCGCCGAAGACGTGGCTGATCCAGCCGGGGATGGCGAAGGTCCTCTTGGCGCTGCGAAGCCGGCCTTGCCTTGCTGAAGGGCATTGACGAGGGACGGTCCATATGTGTTCCACATGCCCTTGATGTTTTCGACGCTGAGACCGGGCTGCGTCTGCGGCGGCGCAGCAGCAGGAGGCTGACCGGGAGGCGGTGTCTTGTTGATGACGCTCCAGGCAAGTTCCCATATGGCGGCAATGCGAGATTGCACGAAGCCGACGACGCTGCCTTGGAGAGAGACGATACCGTCGTCGATGATACGTTCGTTCTTCACGAAGAATGGCTCCAGATAAGACTTGTAGATGAAAGTTGAGCCCTAGACATGCGCGTTTAGGACGGCTGCGACGAGCAAGCGGATGAGAAATGATACGCACCTGGGTTTGGGGGAGGGACAGGAAAAGAAGAAATACTGTCTTGGCCTCGTTATAGAAGGGAAGCCTGGACGTCCAAATTGAGCTAACTGAGGTCTGGCACACGACTGCGAGCGTACCAGTTAATGAGCCATCCTGCGGTCCACTCAAATCCCACGAATGCAGCAATCTATTAGAAGTGAGAGAGAGGCCATAGAGGAGTCGTGTATGCGTACAACCGACCAGTACATTGTAATGCGCTCTAATTCTGGCTCAGAGACCGGTCTCTGGCGCAGAACCTTGAAGGTTGCGAAACAAGGGAGGAAGAAAGCAAACCAGGCGCTAGGAAATGTGAGAAGAATTCTGCGCTGTGGAAAGACGCGTACCATAGCGCTGAGAATATAAACCCGAGCATGGTGGTAGGTAGAAACCTCTGACTGGGCGCTTTGGCTTCGTGGCTGATCGGCAAGATCGCAGGGTTAGGGTTCGGGGTCACGCGGACCGAGGCAAACTTTCCTTTCTTGGATGTAATACATCACGTTCTGTGACAAGTCACGGTATCAACTTGTCCAGTCACCATGAGCCAGCCGCCAGTCGGCCCACAGTTGAAGCGGCCCGACGCTCCGAACGAGGAGGTCCATATACCGGGAATGCCGCCCGGAATGCCGAAGCCTACGGTCGCCAATCCGCTCATCCGAACGTTGAACAGAGTACCTCGTGCGTTGTCTCTTTTTACTCCCAGACATCGCGTTTACACCCCATCCAGGAGCCTGTGTTCGTTTTTTCCGCATCTCAACAGTACAATTTCCATCTGAACAAATCACTAGAATGCCTGTCGCAAGCAGAAGATGCGCTGCGAAGGCGCCGAGAATCCACCCTGCAGGCGGTGCCGCAATGTTGGAATCGACTGTTTGTTTGAAAAGCCGCAAAGGGAGCCGAGCTTGTCAGGAGAGGCCGGACTTGAGTGCGTTGCATTGTCCCCCACAGGCGCTAGCCACTCATCGTACGCGTCCTCAGGCGTATCAGGTCGCTCGAAGCCAACGTCATGGACATCCGCAATGGCCAAGGTCTGATTCTGAACACCCTTGCCGAACTGCAGACATTTCTCCGCATCCCGCCCATGCATCAGCGCCCGCCGCCGCCAGAGTTTGTCCAAGCTTATCTCCAAGGCCCGCCCGGAAGTGCCGGCTCGCCCCCGACGAGCCATATGCCGCCTCCGGGTATGTTCCCGCCTGGCTATATGCCGCCATTCTCAGGATTGGCCACCATGGGCCCCCCTCCGCCTGCAGGTGAAGCTCCTGGCAATCCTAATTCGTTCCGTCCTCAACCATCCGAAGGCGAGCCCTACTCTCTTTTAGCCAAGCGGCCGGCGCCAAACGATGATGATGAGCCAGATGACAACGGCGGTCTGCCCGCACCTGGTCTTGTTGCGCCATGGGAAGTCTTACGCGGTCTAGCAGATGTTGCTATCGAACGCGCCGCCAAGGTATGTGTGTCGTCTGCGCTCTTGGTACCTCTAGCTGATACACTTTCCCAGGAAAACGGTGACGGTACCGACAGCGACGGGCGAGAGACGGACGACAGGCCCAACAAGCGTCGCAAGGTGAAGCACAAGTCAGGGCGCGTTGTGACATTCCCCGACGTGGTCAGCAAGAATGTTATTACCGATTCCGAGGCCCGCGACCTGTTCAAAATGTAGGATAGCTAGCCACCCACACCCACTATACGCTCGTAATGACCATTTGGCTAGCTATTACCATGGTTGCTCGACTTTCCTCCCCGTCTTCGACTCCAAGATCGACTCGTTCGATGCCCTTCACGAGCGTTCCCCCTTTGCCGTCGACGCGATTTGCATGGTGGCTGCCCGGTGTCGTGATGGTGGTGGTATGACCAAGTTTCGGCATGGGTTGTGGCAAACTGACCCGGTGCTAGGCAGACCCAGTGAAATCCATCTCAAATGCCTTGAAGAGGTACAAGCGACAAGCTGTGCTAGCTTGTTCTTGCCCATTTCCAAGATTGAGGCAGTTCAAGCCATGCGTGCGTGTCCTTCGATATGTTGATCATTACGCTCATTTGCTCCAGTCCTTGTCGCCGGATGGTCGGATAATGGTTGGCTCAGTTGTGGGCATGCGGTTCGAATGGCCCAGGAACTCTGTGCGTGATTGGTCAAGATTACTTCTTCCTTGATGTTCATCCTGTCTAGCACTGCACAAGTCGTGGCCTACCCTTATGGAACGCATCGTCACTAGCCAGGCCAATTTAATTGCTGACCGTGAGCTCATGGTGGCGAGTCGAACTTGGTTCGCTCTGTATCTCTTTGAGCATCAGTACGCTTCACATGTTCACGGCTTGCAGTTGCTCACAGTCTACAGGCTGTCATACGCGACCGGTCGACCGTCGATACTCAAAGACGATGCCAGCATCAAGAATTGTCGTCTCATTCTGCAGCACCCAGCGACTGTCGACGATGACATGCGCCTGGTCTCGACCGTCGAGCTTATGGCTCTTCGCGAGCGTCTATACGATGGTGTACCCGTCGACGGCCCTGTCACTGATGAAGTCCATGATTTGACGCTCCGTGCCCAAGTCAGCTTCACCGACTGGTTCAACGCTTGGGACACCATCTACTCCAAGAAGTACGAGGAATCTGGTTAGTGCATGCATACCATAGGATGTACTAAGTCACTAATCGCATTCTTAGCTTTCTATCGTCAGAGCCTCAAGGTGCAGCAGCTACATGCCGAGTTATATCACAACGCGCTTGCCCTGCGTGCGATCGAGACAGCCGAGGATGTAAACATGATGCCTGACCATCAGAGAGTACTCGCTCTGAGGTCCATGCAAATTGCCCGCCTGTGTCTCGACGTCACCATCAAGTCTGGCTCGTACAGTGAAGGGCTTAAGTATGGTGCGTATCACTCTTGTGGACGACTGCGAAACTGTGCTGAAATGATTTAGCGGTGCACTATACCCATGCAACTGCGACATTCACTGCTTCGTTGCTCCTACGTCTTGCTCGACTCTTCCCCACAGAATGTGACACGGATGCCGTGAGGCAGCAGGTTGAAAGGCTCGTTGAGCTCATGGCCGAAGGTCAGCTCTCCCAGTCTATCCTTTTCTCGGGGCGTGCTCACATGTCCGCAGTGCCCGGGAAGCGCTATGTTCTAACGCTGCAAGTAATGTTGAAGCACTTCCGCCCGACCATTTCTGGCGCAGAGCAGCCTGTGATGTATCCGGGACTTCAAGACGGCTCTGCGATGATGCCGTATCCCACTCAATACCAACTCCAGCCGGGCGAGGTGGACCAAATTTGGCGCGGAATCACGACAGCGGGGCCTCTGCCGGTGTGGGCGTCGGATCAGAGCTTAGGAGGCGCGACGTTTGCTAAGGATGGGCTCAATGCGTTCTTGCTGCCGAACACGTATCTGCCGCCGCTGCCACAAATCTGGTAGATGGATGCATGCATCTAACTGTTGCTGGAGACGCCTTGCGAAAATACTGTCACGTTTCTTTATTGTCTTGTGTATTGTGTGTGCGCTGCTGTAAATTTTATGATAGGACTTCATGCGTATGATGAGGATGTGAGTGATATGGCGCCGGTACGAGTGGTAGTGAGCTCAAGTCGGCCGTTTCCTCTCCCATTACACATGAATCAATATGTTTGGATGTGGCAGAAGCAATTTTGATCTGTAGGACGCATTGACTCGAGTACTAGAAGCCTAAGCAAACGGTATAAGTCAGCGCTCATAGCCTGAAGACATAATCGAGCATTTTGTCCCCTAGGAGTGACCACTTGTGAACAACCAAGTCTGCTGCTACACCCTGCGCCTGCTTCATCTCCGTCACATTCTCCGTCTCCATTATCCTTTGAATAGCTTTTTCATCCAGTGCACCTGTTACGAAATTGGCTTCAACATCGAACAGAATGCGCTTGAACTGTGGACGGCGTGCGCTGAGAACTCTCTTTGCCGTGCCCAGCACGTTACGGAACAGGCCGACTGGGCTTGCCTGCTCGATCCGGTTCATAAAGACCACTAGTTCCACAAGTTGGGGTACGGTGTCGGCGCACGCAAAGAGCTGCGAGAGCATTGGCAAGCTGCCGTCCACGTTATCTGGGTTTCCCTGTCCGTCTGCGCAAATGTCTATTCGGAGAAATTCGAGGTGTGGTAACGACAGTAGAAGGTTGTCAAGCGCTGAGTCCCCATGAAGCACGTCGGTATGCATGTCGTGCACCCAGAGGCTAACCAGTTTGCATGCGGAGCGACAGAGCAGGCGCTCGAATGCAGGCAGATAGTCGCCAGCAATTTTGGCTCTTTGCAGCGAGGGAAGATCCAGTTGCTGTAGCCATCCGTCTTTAACGTAGATGTCGCATACGATGGCTTCAAGCTCCTGCACAGCAGGATTGCGCACCGTGTCAGTCAATGGCTGCTCGCGAACTTCGACGAGCGTCAGTTTGCGTAGCGACGGCAGCGATACAATCTCGACCAGCTGGGTGAGCGCGGATTCCGTTGAATAGCGATCATAGTAGATGTGCGGAATGTGGAAATGCTGGAGCTGTTTCCATGGAAAATGTGCGGCCAAAAGGTTGAGACTGCAGTCTAGCTCCTGCAATGCGACGGCGCCGCTCATTGCCGTCGATAATGCATCGATGTAGGTCGCATGAACGTCAACGTCCGTGATGCGAAGTTTCATTGACTCCAGTAGTGGTATATTATCCTTCATCGCCCGGAGGTCTGTGTGAGTGGGATGGTCTTTGCCAAATTTGATGGAACGCCAACGATACGATTCGGGGAGGAGATCCTGCGCAAGTTCGTGCCATCCGCGGGCCATGAGATTTATGTCGAGTGGGGCGGTGCCAGAGTAGCGAATGGCCCTCCGAGCAAAGTAGACCATGTTGGCTGTATCCGCGGTGGACCGCCAGTAGAGGTTGAGCACACACCACAGCTCGGGTGTGGATACGACGATGCTATGCCACCCACTGCTGACCTGTAGTAGTGTGTGTTGTACAGGAACTGGGAAATATCCGGAGGTCCTGAAGGCGGTATAGCCAACCTGACCGCTGGCCCATGAGTCACAGCATGTGCAAAAGAAAACTAATCGCTGTAGCTCGAGTGGAATATTGTCGAAAACGGAAGCCATAGTGATGGTGGGCAGCTGAAGACGACGTTAGGTCAACTTGATCGATAGTAGGTGTTCGAAATCACGGCGCCCCGGCCCGACCTAAAAATCTGGCCTTGACGATAACCACCACCACCACCACCACCACTACCGAGAAAATGCCATCCATCAGCGATGTCCCTGCTGAAATACTGCAAGCGATCTTCCTCGAGGCTGCTGCAATGTCCTCCGAGTCTTGTTCGTACATTCTGCTTCCGGTTCAAGAACCAAGGGTTCCGTGCCAGCACATCCTATTGCAAGTTTGCCGCTATTGGAACAGTCTTGCTTCTGCAATGCCGTATCTCTGGTCAGACATTCACATCGTCTGGAGAGGAGAAGGGTACACATCCCAAGTCGTTGCTTTTGCGCGACGAGCCATTCGATTATCAGGGACTCTCCCACTCGATTTCCACTTCAAATTCCGCGGATGGTACGACCTCGCAGATGATCTGCTCGCGGAGTCGCACCGCTGGCGCGAAATAGACTTTGGGACAAGCCCGCCGACGACGGTGCAACTTCGTGCGTTGAGCGGCAGGGTACCCAAGTTGGAGTCCATTACGTTCAATCACCCTCGCGATAATACAATCGGAGAAGCTTATGTCGAGGCAGTCTCGCACGCATTCCACGACGCACCTGCTTTTCGCCGATTGGATTGCAACGTCAACCTCCTTGGTGCACGATTCCCGTGGCACCAGCTCGAGCATTTCAGTATTCCGGACATCCGCGCGCGCGCGCCACTTAACATTCACACATCCCTTTTGGGAGTCCTCTCATCGCCTTCCTTGCTCAAGTTGATCATCAAGGAAGTGTCTCTCCCGAGACCATTCATCGTGCGCAACTCAAACATACGAGAGTTGGAGTATCATTGTGCGGATGATGGTAGTTGGCTGGAACGCCTTTATCTCCCATCGCTCTGCAAAGCTACTCTTAAACCAAGCAGAAGACGTACGATAGAAATGTTCACACAGTTTGTGCACCGTTCGGGGTGCAGACTGTCTGACCTACACTATGATGACTGGGCGCTAGGATGGTCTGATAGGCTTAATACTGACTTCCCTGGCCTCTTCGATGCTCTGCCGCAGCTGGCATCTCTCACACTAGACGTCAGCGGCCGCACTGCGTCGTCGACGCTTCCCACAGTTTGCAACCAGCTCCAACGAAGTAATCCAGTCTTATCTCGAGTGCATATTGATATCGGAGCCATTGATGCCAGTGATACTCTCCGTATACTTTTCGATGGTGTGGAAGCCCTGAATAATCTGTTGACCATTCCTTCTCTCAAGTGTGCTTCGGTGCACATCGTGACGGACTGGGACCTTCGTGACTATGTGGCTCCTGCAGCCTCTGTGAAAACCCGTATAGATGAGGTGGAGGCAAAAGCAAAGGCGCAAAAAGTGCGGATAGCATTCCAGCTTGTGGAGCAGGCCGGTATTGGATATAGCGCAGCATTCAAAGCACAAGCCACGCGTCGATACAACCTTCTTTAGTAATAATTCTGTAACAATTAGATAGATCGCATTTTGATTCAAGTGCCCATGCCATTGTCTCACACCACCGACTACTTCAAGGATGCAATGCTTAACAAATACGGGAACGATTAAATGATATGGTACAGGCGCACATCTCTGGGTGCGCGGAACCACCTTCACCCCCACTCGTTTGCTTTGAGCAATCGTCCTGAGTTCCACCAGCTCTGCAAGACTAGAAAGCGATGTTGAGGTCACCGTACAAGTCTCGCTTGTATAGCCCATGCTGACGTCGACGGACACAGACCTAAGGGCATTGCGGGTCTGAACGATCCTGGCCGCAATTTTCAACACCACGACGAAGATGTCGGTGCTTCTATGATTCCCGCAGTAGCGAAGCGTAATATGTTCCAGCTTGGATGCTGCATCCCCGCGCTCAAGAGGTTGTACAGCATTCTTCAGAGCTAATGATGTCTCCAGTGTGCTCAGAATTTCGGGCGCGTTCATCTACAAGCAGAGAGTGCTCAATTGCGGAGTTGCCAGCAGTAGACTCTCGAGAGCGTCGTGTGCGCGAGGTGTCCTGATGCTGAAGAAAGGGACGTGTAGACATGTCAACGGGCAGGCGGAGCGGTGCACGAGCTGTGTGAAGGCATCCAGATATTCGCCATGGATTTCGGCCGTGGTCAATGATGGGAGATCGAGGAATTGCAACCAGAGACCGTGACGGCCAAACATACGCGCTTCATATCTGAGTTTTTGTATGCCAGGGTTTCGTACTTCACAGCGTGTCGGGGGCACAATCTCCGGGAGGTAGAGCACGCGCAAAGATGGGAGCAGCATGACTTTGAGGACGAGATCCATGGACGACGGTGGTGGCGGTCCGGCGGTGAAAGGGGACAGACCGACTTCCACTAGGTGGTGCCACGGGAATTCAGCTGCGAAAATGTTGGTGCTGCAAGCCAACCGTCGAATTGCAGGCGCATCACGGAAGGCTTCTGATATTGCACCGAGATATGCTACGTCCACTTCTTTACAATCGAGAGCGAGGCACTCTAAATGTGGGATCTTGCCCTTCAACGCGCGAAGCTGAGGGGCGGTCGGTGGATCGAGCCCAAAGTCGATTGAGCGCCATCGATGCGATTCTTTGAGCAGAGCGTCGGCGAGCTGGTCCCATCCACTGTGCGGAATGATGATGTCGAGGGGAATGTCGCCAGAGCATCGAATTGCCCCACGGACCAATTCTAGTGCTTTGTCGGAGAGTGGTTCAAAGCGCGAAAGGATGCAGATTTTGGACCAAAGATTAGACATAGATGTGATAATTTCGCGCCAGCGACGGCAGACCTGCAGAAGAATATGCTGGACCGGAAGTGGTGAGCAAGAGTCTATCACGATAGTATACGAGCATTCATTGTGGATGCGACTCGATGCGTGCAAGAAAATAATGATCCAAATCTCGGATGGGGTGTCGTCAATTCGAGCTATGACTTTCGACCTTGGTGTCAAGTGGTGGTAAGCGCCAGATTCTGGCGATCGCATTAGCGGCTGCATTCTGACTCGGAACATCGGATCGAGATACCGCAAAGGACTTCATTGCCACTTCAGCACTTGTCGTTCTGCTCCCACAATGTCGTCTCTTGCAATGTGTCCCTTCGATGTGCTCCCTGATGATATCCTTCGGGCCATTTTTCAATTATGCTGTGCCGAAAAGGATGCCAACGGTATCGAATACCTCTGTATGCTCCCGCTGAACGCAGGATTCCGACCATTTCAATCTACTCTCACGCGGGTGTGCCAAAGATGGCGCAACATCGTATTCGATACACACCTTTTGTGGTCATCCATTGGGCTGGTGGGCCCGGATGTAGAACAGACCGTGCTTTATTTGGACCTTGCGTTGCATCAGTCTGGAGAAGCACCACTCGACATCCTAGCAGTAGCCTGCGGTTGGAAAACCCTCACCACCCTGCTCGCTCCCAATGCACACCGCCTGAGAACCCTCAGTGTGAGGTCCATACGGGACTGGACCCCAATTCAACCCAATGGCAGTCTTCCAGCTCTTGAACATCTGGAGTTCAGATTCTTTCAAGCGTTCGACACGTTCTATGAATCAATATCTGCGGCATTTGCGAACACGCCGGCCCTCCGCAGGATTACTTGCTCGCCGACGTTGGCGGTACATGTTACGTTTCCCTGGACACAGATTGTCGAGCTCTGCATCCATCCCGAAAGTCGTTTTGGTAGCCCTATATGGATCCCCGCCTTCGCGGAAAAGAAGTGCCTGTTCGATATCATAGCCATTGCTCCGCTTCGCCTGCTCATCTGTACCGACAACGTACGCTCCGGATTCCCCGCCATCATCAAGCCGGACATAGAAGTTGCCCAGCTCCCACTTGGCTGGCTCCCGCACTTCACCCTCCCCTCCTTACGAGAATACACTATCTGCGCGACCCAGGCCTCGGAAACGAAAGCCATGCTCGCGCTTATACATCGTTCGGGGTGCACGCTCACCCACCTCAGGATCGTGAATTTCAACGGTACAGCCGCCAATGTGAAGGCTCTCGAAGACTTATTACTCGCCCTGCCGCATTTGGAGGAGCTCGACTTGCATGTCCCTACACGCGACGAATGTTTTTCGCACTGGAAGCTTTTACAGCCACTGCTGAAAGACAAGAATATTGTTCCCAATCTGCGTGCAATGCGCTTGCGAATCAAGAGGATTGGGAGGTTGGTTACCTTCCGCAACGACGATTATGTATCCTTGGTCATGCTTTCGGTCTTTGGCGGCGCTCAGAGCGTCGTCGACGCAGGGCGCAAGAAGCTGCGATTTCTGGAGCTGGACTTTCGTGATCCCGGGGCGATATGTTTCAAAAAGGCTCCATCCGAAGCTGAAATAAGGGAAAGGCTTGTGACCTCTGCAGATGCCGCGCGTATAAACCTTTTTATGATTTACAAGTAGTTGTGTGTACAAGAATTTGCTCACAGTAATTTTATCACGGAGGTCGTATATAAGCTTCTACCTGATAAGCGCTTAGCGCTGACTCTCGGTCTGACTTCGATCGAGCGGGCCGTCATGTAGTACTATGGCTGAGAACAACAACAAATCAGAACGCAGGCTTCTCCTTCCGCTCAATGAAAAGGCGAGTTTGTCAATACCCCATATCCTCACTAGATCTATCTCATCTTCTGGCAAGTTCACGTTACAATATTCGACGTTCGTGTCACCAGCACTACTATCCAGCTGCTATCAAATTGCCATGCGCTATCGCGCGGTCAGAAAACAGTCGACTGAAGGAGGTTTCCCTTTGTTGCGAGTGAGAAACAAATCATGTCGTCGATACGTGCCTGCACGACGGGAATATTACCTTACTTGGAGTCAAATGTTTGGGGTTGTTTGTACGCACATATGTAGAAGCGCAATTTGGCGACACTGACAAGGGCTCGCGCGGTAGCTCGGGGCACAAATCGGAGAGAGAAAGAGTATGATAATATTTTACAACACATATCCAAGTTCCCAGCTTCATGCCTTCTCTATTATGCTAAAGCAGTTCATGTAACCATTTAACACATTGATCTGCCGTTGGTGCGTTATGGTCTGCAAATCGCGTCAGTTCATCATTAAATATGCTAAACAGTATCAACTCACTTATGCAAAAGGCGTGGGGAACATCCTCAGCGAGATGAATTGACTCTGGAGACATGACTTTCACGGCGCCGATGATTTCCTCGCGGTGCTTGCCCACCCACCCATCTACATCGGCAAAGAACATTCGCAAAATATCGGCATTATCATTCAAGATGGTCTCGTCCAAGTCTTTGATCATCTTCATTTCATCGTGCGATGTGACGAGGCAGGCGTGTACAGCGGACGGGGATGCGATGAGCCTTCGAATGACAGCAAGTTGGTGGGCTGGGAAAGATGGATTTGTCAGGCGTAGGAGAGCGTCCGGCAGGAGGTGTCCAACATGTGCGAGTTGGGTAACGACCGTGCGCGGGAAGGGGTAGAAGAGCCACTGTGCAGAGGGGGACTACAGGTAAGTACTTGAGGCTGGACTCGGTGGAGCACGCACGGATAGACGCCTTCCGTTGGGGGTATCAACAATATGGCGTATCGTTGGGGTCAAGAGTATTATTCCTGCGAGCTTGTCCGCCCGTTGTTTGAGCAGTTCCACGGAAATCCAGCTGCCCATGCTGTGGGAAAGACTGATGATCTTGGCGTTGGGGTACGCGGCGGATAGCGCGTCAAATGCTTCGACTGCATTGTCTACTTGGACGGCGAAGTCGCAGCGCGTGAAGGGTAGGTTGGGTGTGTGTCCGAGGTGGGCATGCGCGAGGACAGCAAGTGAATCAAGACCAGATTTCGTCTGAATGTCGGTGAGGAAGTCGAGATAGAATTCTATAAGTCCGGGATTTCCTGGTGAGATGTAAGCACTGGTGTATTGTAGCCAGCAATCCAATGACCTGGCACGAAGAATAGTACTGTTGAAGGTTCCTTGCCCGAACGCGGCGGCCACCAGAGTGCATGCGCATCTCCACCAAGATTGGGATGGGGTAATACAGCGTTTAAACAGGGATATGACTCGTTGAGGCCAGCAGGTAGTGGTCGTAGGAAGGAAGGGAGAGCCATGGCACCCACGGTCCGCCGGCGATCGACATTGCCGATCGCGATGCTGCATTGTGGTGGTCTACTGTCTCTTGCATTGGACTTGGAGCAACACTCACAGTAACACTAATGACGGTGAAGTTACTTATCACAATAAGCATAAGAGGCGATACAAGTTGGAAGTTACCGTATTCTTTATGGTATAGCATGAATTGGTTCACACGACGTCCTGCAGAATGGTTGCTACTGGTGGCCAGTGAAAACTTCCTAATGCCACTTTATCATTCTTGGGCAGTGTAGCAATCCTCACAGGTCCATCTTTACTACTTTATTTATCTACCATTTCCGCGCTTGAACCCAACACTGTCATCAAGCACCGATCATCACACAGCCCACACTTTCCCTCTCGCCGTGATGTCGCGCGCGCCCCCGTTCCCCACCCGGCGCGACCGGTCAGGCTCTGTCAGTAAACCGACAATATCTGCTCCGATTCCCGTTTCAAGCACGAGTACAATATCGACACGACCGCTGCAGATCTCTCGACCACCATCGCGCGGGACTACGGCCAGCAGTAATGCATCTATCGCCAGTTCATCCAGGATGCCGCCTCCAAACAGTCTACCGGCAGGACCAACACGGCCACAGCGGTCAGAGCTCAGAAACCGCTCATCAAATGCAAATATTACGTCGGCAGCGTACTCTGAGAGTTCTGAACGGTCATCGTATCGGGACTCGATGAGCACTACCACCACGTCGCGGTCAGACATCAGACAGAGGAACCAGTCTACGCCAAATAGCGCGCGACCGCCTCCGCAGCGGCTCAGGAGCGTGGATAGCAACAACAGTGATGCAACTTCTCCCGTGGCGCTATCGAGCGTAATATCTGCATTCCGGGTGGCAGGACGCGAACGCTCAAGGACGAATGGGAGTGACGATTTCGAGTACTACAAGGAGAAGCAGGCGGAGAAGGAGGCAGAGCAGCTCAGACAGCAGCGCATACGCGAGAAGGCTCCTGGAAGGAGGATGAATGGCAAAGCCAAGGCGGGTGATATTGATGGTGCGTGGTGTGCACAGGGCCCTGGAAACTGTCATTAATGACTTTCAGCCGTCCTTGACCAAATTCGCGAAGAGTGGGAGTTTGTGATTGACACAGAGGTGCGTCGCGTTCAACAAAGCTACTGCAATCTCATATTTGCCTAGTTCAATCCCGTTGACTTGGCTCTGCAACTCCTGGATGACTCTTCCGTGGGCAAGGATATCGATTCGTTCACCCAAACCAAACGGATGTTGGGCAATGCTCTCAAAGGATCCGTGGACAGTGCGTAGTTGACTGTCGCGCTAAATTGGAGCCAACACGTCGACAGAACACTACCAGGCCTTTGCGAATGCTACTACCCACCATAGCACCCTCCTCAATCACCTTACGGTCACCCAGACCCAGATTGAAGACACCCGCGGCGCCCTGGTTGAAGCAAAAGAAGCACTTGGTAGTAAGCGTGCGGACCTTGTCCAGCTATGGTCGCGAGGGCAGGCGCTCGAGGAAATGATGCATATTCTGGATCAGATGTATGGATCCCATTTCACCCACTACCACTCGACTGACCTTACCGCAGCGAACACCTCAAATCCATACCTGACCTTCTGGAGACCCTCGTTTCTGAGAAGCGGCTTCTTCAGGCATCCGTCCTTCTTGTGCGCAGCCTGAAAATCATCAACAAGCCCGAGATGCTGGAGATTGGTGCGGTAGCCGACATTCGCAGCTACCTTGCGAGCCAGGAAACTGCCCTTCGCGAAATCCTGACCGACGAGCTGCACAACCACTTGTATCTCAAATCGTTCTTATGCGAGTCTCGGTGGGCGGCCTATACACCAAACCAGCGGGCATGTGCGCACATTCTCAACTTCCATTAGCAACTGTGTCTGACTGATGTTCTGTAGTTTCGACAGTCGAGTTCGAGAAGGAAGGTCTGAAGCCGGTGGACACGGATTCGCCGCGGACCCGTTTGACGCGCTATTTGCACGAACTAGAAGTGCGACCCAACGACCCACCGCACGACCTGGACGATCCGAACGCCAAACCAGAGTTGATGACAGCTGGAATGCCCAGCCTGCCTTCATCATCGACTGTCAACCCAGAAGCAGACTCGTTCACTTACATGGAAAACATCCTCGAGTCTCTTGCTGTACTCAGTCGACTAGGCAGCGCCTTGGACAACGTCGCGCAGCGCGTTGCGATTGAAGTCTTTAACCTAGTCGAGGGTACCCTTGAGGAGGTGTCTGAAAGGGCGGAGTACGGCAAGCGAGGGTCGATGCACACCATTCTCAACAACCATGCGCGGCAGATTGGCGTTTATACCTTTGTGGGCGCGGACATCACGGCTGTTATGGGGAGCAAAATGGGTGGTACAAAGACATACTTGAATCCGAGTGTGCTTAGGCTGGCGGCGCTCGAGAGTATGGCGAAGCGGGTGGATCACGAGGTGTTGAAGGATTTCTTTTGGACGTTGTATAGTAAGATGGATGCGGTTGCGCAGGGATTCAGGGTGGTGTATGAGGTTGCAAACCGGATTGGATCAGTAAGTGTATTGCATGGCTTGTTGAGGATGTACTAAAGGTATGATGTAGCGGCATAACTTCAAGGATGCATCTGGTGCAAAGCCTGGCGCCTTGTTCCCTCTCTCGGATATATGGCTTTCTGTGCAAGCAGAGGTGCGCCATTCAGCTCTTCCAAGCTAACCGTTCCCTGACAGCATATAGATTCGCACCCTACTTCATGATTACCTGACTAACGAAGAACAAGGCGCTGTATCTGGGCGAAATCCTGTTTCCTCGATCAACGAGATTCTGCGAGACGGGCGCTTCACTCGAGATCGTACCAAAGTGGGCACAATACATAGATCCTCAGACATATACTCAAAACTCATTCAGGCTGTTTTCCGCTTTGGTGATACCGACGCGAAGCTGATGAACAAGGTTCTTCGGCCACACGAGGACCAATTACACCGTGTCATCAAAGACACCATGCCTGGTCTGGTACAAGGCGCTGCAGAAATAACCAACCAAACGCAAGTGATGCTGTCCACCATTGGCACCGACGACCGGTTACAACAAGCGCAACACCATCGTACGCTGATTGAGCCGGACACGTTCCATGTCGCGGTGCTGTTCGAGCCGACATTGGCTTTCTTGTCGCGGGTTACGCAGATTCTGCCGCCAGGGTTTGAGGGGACACGAGATTCGAGTACTGTCCTGGATGACTTTGTTCTGAAGTTCTATTTACCGCAGCTGGAGGAGAAGGTGGAGACGTTGTTCCATGAGGCAGTCAATGGTATATTCTCTTTTTTGGACGTCGTTGAATCTGCTATTTTGACAACATTCCTGTAGGCCCCGACGCATTCCAACCTGACCCTTTGTCTGACAGGCTCGCGCCTGAGCCGTTGGCGAAGGCGTCCACACAGCTTATGGCGCTCATCAACTCGCTCTGCGCAATGCTACAGACAACGCCTTTCCATAGGGAGAACTACTCGCGCCTAATCCTTGGCGTCATTGTCAAGTTCTACAAGCAGTCCAGCAACCGTTTCCAGGAGTTAGTTTCTGACCATGCCGGAGAGGTGAGGATGCCGCTGGCGGTGCTGTGGAGCCAGAAGGGTGAGATGGGACATTGCTTGAAAGAGCTCTGGGAGACGGTGGATGAGGGGGTGGGGGATAAGACGGAGAAGTTGTGTCGGCAGGAGACGCAGATGGAGATTGGCTTTCTTGGGGAGGGGACTGTGGAGAAGAGTGATTTGTTGCCGTCGACGAGGAATTTGGCGTCTTTGGCTATCCTGTACCGGAGTTTGGTAAGTGCTTGTGTTCATGAAGGCATGAAAGGGTTTGTGCTGATATACTTTTGTGTAGGCCTGGTTTGCCACTGAGATTACGAGGCTCAAGAGTCAAACTCTGGAGCCTAGTAGTCCCACGGTAGAGGAGCCTATGTCTGCGGTGTCGGATGTTGCGTTTGACGATATCTCCCCGGTGCCGCCAAGTGATGGGGCATTAAGCCTGCCATTAACGAGGGAGATGCTTGAGTGCGTTCTTCGAGCCATTGATATTGATTCTACTAAAGCTAATGCCTCGAAATAGACGGTTCCAGTCATTACTAGAAACATACCAGATGTTGGGCGAGTTGGTCATGCATACCATCCGGATTGACATTCGGTGTCGAGCTATGCATTTCTTGAATCTCTCGATGAGATATGTGCGTCTGCGACCTTTTGACTTGCTAGTGATCAGAAGTTGACCGATCCGTAGGGCAACTACTCGATGGAGCAGGAGGCTAGCGAGCCTGATCCTCACATTGTCGACCTTAACTTGGAGTTGGCGGAGTGTGATGCATATATTAGTAGTAGCTTGCCGCCTCATGCACGAAAGTGAGTTCCTTCAATCCTTTCTCGTACATGACTCTGACATGTCTTCTTTAGCTTCATCTTCGTTGGTCTTGCAGAGATTATGGAACACATTTTGATATCGGGCGCGCGACATCTAGGACTCGCCTCCAAGTTTGGTATCAAGAAGATGATGCGAAATATACTAGCCTTGCAGCAGGCGGTCAAAGCCATCACGGACGACGAGAACAGTGATTTCAAAAGAGCGAAGGCGTACTATTCCATGTACGCTGCGGGCCCACAAGTACGTGATCTCCATGTGTTGGTAAATACGTTGCTAACATAGCCACACAGGCCATGCTGGCGAGCGTTCGCAAAAAGCAAGAGTTTGCATTCGACGACTATTTGACGATGCTGCGATTGCAATGCGGGGTTGAGCTATCGCCAGATAACAAGCGTGCGTCGGCGATGGGGAACCGGGACTACAGCATGTATGTTATAGATCTTCACGGACTGGAAATGGATAACTTCGCGGCACTCTAATGCTTACAGACGGGGGCGCCTTAATACGTACAGACGCAGTGGTACAGTATTTGAGCTACGTTACGGTCATGTACTTTTGAATTTCTTTTGTCCTTGTGTTGTTGCTTCTCCGCTACTGTAGCTATTTATCATGTATGATACCCGTGGAGGAAAACAATAGCTGGAAGAGATATGCCGCTCGATTGCAACGTCCGAGGGGACGACAATCCTGACCGCCACGACCATGCCGGGTCAAAAGTGAGCCCAAGTGATGTCAGAGGGCCTATCAAGTGATGGCTTGGGCTTTGGCCTATTTGCTTCCTTCTCTTTCTTCCACCATCGTCGAGACTACAACTATGGCTGCAGTACAAATCGAAAAGGTCGCCTCGAACAAGACGTTCGGCGGAGAGTTGACGAAATATAAGTTCAAGGTGGGCTGAACTGTTTCGACGCCTTGCGATCTATCTGATCAGTTGGTTCTCCAGTCTGCCGCTCTTGGAGGCCTCTCTGCCAATTTCAATCTGTTTGTTCCCGGGAATGCCAGTGCTACGAACAAGGTCCCAGTACTGGTGTATCTTGCCGGTCTGACGTGCACCGAGGACAATGGGTATGTCTCGACCGCTGTGTCACCACTTCCCTATTCGGTAATGCTAACAAACGCGTGCAGCGCCCAGAAGGGTGGATTCTTCGGCCCAGCGGCGGAACACGGTCTTGCCATCCTCTTTCCTGATACCTCCCCGCGTGGAGCCGGTATCGACGGCGAGGAGCCAGACTGGGACTTTGGAACTGGCGCTGGTTTCTACCTGAATGCGACCAGCCCGAAGTATGCGAAGAACTATAACATGTACACGCATGTTACGCTGGAGCTCCCACAAGTCATCGAAAGTGCTGGGATTCCCATTGTGCGTTCGCACCAAGAACTGCTTAGGTTGTCGCGCTAATGGGAAACGCAGGATTGGAATCGCCAGTCCGTGTTTGGGCATAGCATGGGCGGACATGGCGCATTGACGATCTACTTGACTTCTGCTAAACAGTACAAGTCTGCGTCGGCGTTTGCTCCCATTAGCAACCCAACAAAGTGTCCTTGGGGAGAGAAGGCATTCACGGGGTACCTCCAAGGGGGCGTCGAGGAGGCGAAGCCCCAATACGATGCTACAGAGCTCATTTCCAAGCGCACTGAGCCGGTGAACCTGCTCGTGGACTATGTGCGTACCGGTTTCACCACGTATTGGAGGGAACCTGACAGTCAATAGGGCACGGGCGACAACTTCTACAAACAAGGCCAGCTTTTGCCTGAGAACTTCTTGGAGGCTGCGCGGAAAGCAGGCCACGGTGAGACGGAGCTCACTGTCCGTGCGCAGGACGGGTATGACCACAGTTATTTCTTCGTGAGTGCTATTAGCAGGCGCTCTGGCAACGTTCCTCATCGACATGGCAGATCTCCACTTTCGCAGCGGATCACATCAATTGTATGTCGTTGGGAACCTCTTCTTGCCTTGAAGCTCACAGTTTTGCAGTCCACGCGAAGTTCCTCAA